>VOMN01118160.1:0-13224 GCA_014899125.1 Orchestia grillus | reverse complement strand
TTTTCTCTCTTCCATGAATCGACTCGAGTGTTGCGTTTTCTGGCGTTGGCAGAAAATTATGTTTGCACAAAGATCGCACGTTTCGAGTTGATATTTCATTTTGCGTGCTTAGCATAGAGTTATGAATCAAAATTCGAAGTTTCATAGCCCCTTCTATCGTAATTTTAAGGTTGTAGTTTTACTGACAGAAAACCCGAATGTTATATGTTTTGTATGGGACTGATTTCAGAATAAACGATTTTCTCTTTTTCTTTCTTTCTAATTGCCATGCTCAACCGACTTTGTATTTTTCAACGAGTACAAAGTATTGCGTGTGTCTGATAGATTTAACAGGACTAGATCTCATTTATTTTGTATCCAGTTCTAAAATCTTATTTAATTTTTCGTTCGAGGGATTACGTCGAGTTGCTTTTGATATTTCATTAAAGACTTCCGCGCCAACTTTTGAAAAAATATTGAAATTAGTGGCTATTTTAAAGAGTTTTCCAAAATTACTTTGGCGATCATTGGCGTTATATTGTGTTACTTCTCTGATTATTTCCCAGGTTCTTTTGTTCTTTTCTGAATTATTTTTTGCCATCGACAGTTCCCGATGGAAATGCTCTTGTTTTGCTTTTGTTACTCTCTTACGGAGATTCTTTTGATGGTCCTTACATTGCTTTTTTAAGATACTGTTTGATTTGTCAAGTTCATACTCCTGCAAGTAAGTATTATTGTTTTCCTGAACTCTTTCATTTCATCTGTAATCCAATCCGTAAGCACTGGTTAGTCTTCCCTATAGTAAAGAGTGCGCATTCATTTGAGAATGATATAACGGGATTTCTGTCTTTCGTGCCCACTTTGCTTCCTTCCGTTTTCATTCCTTCTTCGCTATTTCTTGTTTGTCTTTTCTTGCTCTTCCTTCTTAACTTGCTGTTTCTATGCGCAGGGGATCTTGTGTGGGAACACACCCTGTGCATAGAATCCCCGTTCTCCCAAGTCCATACTAAATGGTCCCTACTCTTTCGGTGCGAGATAGTCAGTTTCTGAAGCGCTGCTTTCACTACTACTACAACTATGACTCATTTAAGACGCCTGCGAAAGTTCGAAAGTACGGCGAGTGCGAAAGTTTGTCCTTCAATTCTTTCCATTATGCGCAAATCTTAACTATTGTCTGAGAATAATTTATAATAATTGTATTTTTACTTTCCATTTTATGATTTATCACAGTTGTTACATTTAGTTTAATTATTCGTTAATGTGTCCGACGTGCCTTTCGGAACTTTTCTAAACGAACACAAATACTATATACGTGAAATACCTATGCTATCATGTACTTTTGCAATGATCATTGCATGAACCTGGTGATGTTATTTTGTTTCGCTCTATCGAGTGCGGAACGAAAAAATATTTTATTGTCAGGTCCATACGAACAGTGGATCTGTTTATTATATGATATTAGTCAACTTAAAAGTAAATTTTGTCAGATGACTGGTATGTTGAGTCATTGTGGAAGTCAATTTGAGAATATAAATCAAGTGACAAAAAAGTATGCGTCAATGTTAAGTCCTCAGTCACAGTCTGCAGAGTAAACGATGTACTGTATAGATGGTGGCAGGTTGCACAATAATATGATGACACATCAAGCTCGCTGTCTGACGGCATAGAACTTGGGCAGGAGCCCAAGAATGAACGACTCGATTTGTTCCTGTAGACATTTTCTATTCTATTCTATTTCCATCCCACTAACGCTCGCTCAGAACAAAAAGTCAACCGGTTGCATTTAATCACCGTGGATAAAAATAAAATAAGTAGATATCTCCACCCGAAAAAACTTGTAAAGAAAATATCAAGGAAAAATATCAGTGAATAATCTCAAAAAAAGCGTGGCTCTAGATCTGATATGCACGGAGGCTTGAAGGAAATTTTTCACCCAAAACTCGGAAAAGCGGTTCAGGTTTACAGTGTTGAACGGTTACCGCATACCAAATGAGTTGGCGAACACATTTCGTCCATAATTCGAAACTAAAAAGACACGAAAATCCATGTTTGGGATTTTTTTTAGTTATTTCATCCCAGGCATAAAAAAGGTAAACGTTCATTGTGATCTTTAATGCTCACTTTAAACAATACCCATCAAAATCTCCAACCATAACTGGAGTCGAAATTCAGAGCAGCACGAAACACAAAGTATACAGGCTAGGGAACGTTATCACTTCGAACAATTATTTAACTATAAGTACGACAAGCCCTTGACAACTCAGAGCATTCTAACAAAGAGTTGTCTAAAATCACGAATAAAAATTATAAGTACATGTGTACCTCGGCCTTCCGTGTTATCGTGGCTCGCTGTTCGGAATGGGCCGGTACATTTACACGCGGGTGTGGTCGACTCGCAGGTAGGCTCGATGCCGGGTATAGACAGACGTGCGGGTTTCACGAGTTTATTCAAGCAGGCACCAACGACTAATGCAGGCAGGCAGGAACGGCAAGTGACCCCAAGCCCGGTGTCGCCACCGTTTATATACGCCCGGTGAATGTTCTAGAATACTATACCGGGGGCGATACACATGTCAATAAGCGAGAAACATGAAAAGTCCAATTTCAAGAATGACGAGACGGGAATGAAGAGTCAGTCACCTAGGCAAAGATCTGTGAAATATTTTCAAGGAGGTCCACGAAAATGAAGCGAATGTTGATAAAAACGAGCAATGCCTCATCCACTCATTCCTAAAGTAACAAAAAACTACTTCCACACCACAGTAAACAACTTCATAAAAAAGAGACTGATAAGGTAATCTTAAAATCGTACAAACACTGTTCCCAAACCAAATAAACAACAGCGGTAATTTACGTTTCCCTGTGAAAAAATTTGTGGTCAATGAACGGTTCAGTCGAGCAAAAAACGATATTCAACCCAAATTTCTGCACGTCCTATTTGAACACTAACAACATGAAAATGGAAACGGAAGATAAAAGAGAATCATTCATGAAACAGACTAAATACAGAGATACAAAATAAATAAACTACACTTAATATCCTACAAATGTATGTGGTTGCAGGAGATTTATTCACACGAGCGGGAAATGTCGTTGTACAATACACTAGGATCATTTCCCAGCATAGCTAATAAAACTAACTTGAGTAAAGGAACTTACTGAATTAAGTAAAAATATTATGCAAATTCCCATGCGTAGAAAATTCACCAAGCATGAAACATCGAGCCTGTCAACAGTTTATCCACAATGAACTCTGATCGTGTAGATCCCAGTTTCCTTCGAGTCTAAAGTACTACAACTGACACTTTCCTCACCACGAATTACAATGCAATCAGCAATTTAAAAGTAGATAACGAGGTCATTAAATATGTATTATTAGCGCTAAAAATTACATTACAAAATAATACTACAGCAGGCGCACAGGCTCTAGTGCGGGGATTATTACGTAATGCCTGCCAAGACGGCCAGATCAAAGAAGACATACTCCACTCCTTGGTCTCAAAATTCATCTCTGAACTTGTGAGTAAAATATGATTCAGATTCAGTAAGACCTGGACAACAGCATTCCAGCACACATCCCTTATAACACAGCACCAAGCAGCTGAACACGTTAGCTCTTGGAATTATATTAAGTCGCTCTCTGCCATCTACTGATATTCAATATTTGAAGTCTTTTTCTCCGACACGTAGATGTTTACTTCGGAAATAATAGTGTTCTGAAAAGAATACGATTTATATCATTACTTGTATGCTTGCTACTGAGAATAAAAATTTAAAAAGTAGCCTTTTAGAAAATAAGAAAATAAGATAATAATAATAAATAAGTTCGAACATCTAGCTTCAAAGTGCAGTACGAACATATAAACCCATCTATTCGTGCTAAATTTCAAACAAGAAACACATTGTACACTTTGAGTGTTCTACTCCTAGAAGAGTTCAAAATTCAAAGCTTAACTGGAGTACAAAGTATGATAACTTTGTGAGCAGCCAAACAATTTTGTAATATTTCAGTCCTCAAGAACACAACGAGGCCTTTTTCTATAGTCCAGACAGAAGAAGAAATGAAAAATAATTTTTTTTCTCCTTTTCGTTCTCCCTTCTTCCCCGAACAAATACTTATATCTGCTTTGTAATGGTTAGATCTAGTTTTTATAAATTTTAAATAATACCAACGCAAACTACGAAGAATTTTCAATTAAAAATTATTCAATTAATAGGCAACGCGACAATGGAAGGCCGACACTCGTCAAGGTGTGCCGAACTGGTTTTCTCATGTGGAGCTATGAAAATATCATCAGAAAATGTGAGCTAACAAAGAGCGGGAAATTTCGCCAGTATGTGTCAAAAAAACTTTAAATTAATCTTATTTTGACGGTTGGCTGTGGCTGAAGTTTAGCTTCTGGAAGTGACTCTTGCTCATCCAAGCGCTGCTCTGCCGCCTGCACACCGGACACGTGGATCTATTGGGAGAGAACAGTTCTGGTGAGTTGGTTCGAGTGGGTCACTGAATGGATCTATGACAACCTCATTAATATTAACGAGGGTGTTCCCATAAATGCACAAAGTTCACTTAATTTCTGAATTAGAAAATGAATTAAATCAATTTTTCTCACTTGAACAACTTTCTACGAATACAAATAAGATAGCCAATATTTAAATCAAAAGTGGAAAACACACTCATTGATTGTACGTGATGACAATGGAATTCAATGCCATCGTCTAACATCAGCAAGCATTAAGGAAGTCTGTATTTGTGCGAATTTAGGGGATGCTCCCACGGCACCGAAAAGTTGCAAAACGAATTGGGTGAAGTCAAAGCACGAGAGTTGTGTAGCTCAAGGGACACTCGGGTCTCCCCAGGGAAGAGAAACGTATCTCAAATCTTCAAGTCACACAAGTAATGCCCCATTTCAAATACTTTAACGTGATACCAGCGAGTTCTTGTTCTGGCTTGAAGTACATTTATGCTAGAATGGTAGTATTTCCCTACACGAAACTATTACACTGTGTAACAAAATTTTCTAATTGACATGCTCCTGGGTTAAAACCCTAATTTCTTTATTCTTTGTTCGTAAAAAAAAATAAAAATAATACTAGAAATTCGCTTATAGGGTTGGGTCAATGAGTTTAAATTTTTTTGTCCTCAATAGCATACCAGCAGTAAAAAGTATGACACAAAAACAAAGTTTTTTAGAAATAATTGATACTTCTACTGATTTGCAATAAGCAGTGTTAGGAAATAACAATTATCAAGAATAAAGATTATTTTACATATTGTCATTTAGGGAGATACAAAAAACGCAGACACCATCCAGATACTGAGGTGTGGCCACCAGAGAGTAAGACCTCAAGACAATCGAGGAAAGTTAGATGATAATGGATGTCTGAGGTGAGATGCCTCAGCTTAGGGCATATTACAGGCAAACAGACGCGTTAAGCCCCGTCTACACTATCAAATGCTCCGTCAATCACGAACACTCCAAAACGCAAACAAAAATACCAACGCTTCTGAATCTTGTCCAGACTGTGATTTTCGCCGCGTGAAGTTGTACGAGTGCAGAATGTAAACAAACAACACTGCTCCTGGAACTAGTGGATTAAATTGAGTTATGCTAGTGTTAAATTGTATTTCTAGGCAGTTTTTAATAGTGTAGGTATTACTTTTATATCAGTAATGACGTTTTGCAGGTATTTTGAAAAACCTGAAGCCATCGGTTTTCAAATGTCTGGCTGAGTGGAACGAGATTACCAGCTACTATTTATGCTAATTAACTAGTCCTTAATTTAAATAGGCTCATATGACATTATTAGGCTATTATTGAATGAATAAATTAACAAACTAATCGTTTTCCGTAAAATCAAATATTCATTAGCTTTACAGTCAAACTACACTAATGTCAAAAAGAAAATACAGTCAAATCAATTATAAAAATAGCTATGAGTATAAATGAAAAGCACAAATTTTTGCTGATCAATTAATTTAGTAAAGCAATTCACGAGCCACAACAGCATCTTCAACACATAGACCAGCGACTGTTCGCTGTTTCTACGAAAGATTGTGTTTGGAGTTTTCCAACCCGTTGAAAAACACTAACACATCGAAATCTGTCCGAGCGCAAGCTATGTTAGTGTTAGCGGAGAGTTGAAAAACATAAAATTGGCTGCAAAGATTGATACTGTGGATGGCTACCTTAACACTAGACTACTTAAAGGCAGTGTGTCGATTCAAAATATTCCTTCTTGCAATATGAATCTCTTTCAAGCCTCGTTCTTCACGTTAAAAAAGCTCAGCAAGTTCAAAGAAATAGGAGGTCGAGTGACTAACGTAAATGCTCACTTTTTTCTCATCCACCGTTCCAGGCACGCGCTGCAGAAGACGTGCTGACAACCCGACAGGATGCCCAAGTCACAATTTTCATCTAAGCCTGCAGTAAGGCATACAGCGCATTTCTCCACTTCTTTGTTCATGGGCAGGAACTCAGTGAAGTTTTCAATTCGGCTGAATCGAGCAGTTCTACCGCTAAAGAACCTCTGCCTGAAGTTCCAGATGTTTAGGTTGTGAGAGTAAACCTTAATGCTTTCCAGGAAGCATTTCCACAAGAAACATTCACAATAATTGTTATGCTTTTCAAAATACAATTCATAGGCTGATATAAGGTACTTCAACAGATCCAGTATCTTTTCAATTCCTTCACAATATTTTTGTTTGATTAGGTGTTGGGAAATATGAGATAAAACGCAAAATTGCGCAGACAGCACCATGATCATATTTTTAGAACACTCAGGTCGTGTGTTGATTAGGTCTAACTGAAATCCAAAAATTGCTACTGAATCACCGAGCACATTCAGCAGAGCAGGTTTATCTAATCTGGAAAAGCGTTCGTTGAAATAATTTTTGGGGAAATAAAAATCATGCATTGTATTTTTCGTCCTCAAATGTCGATGCTCATTCAGATTGATCTCCTGAGAAATATTTTTACAAATTGGACAAGGAGGGTAACTGTACGAATTTAATTCATCGTCGTCCGATTCAGAATTATCAGGCTCAGATTCTCCCTCTTCACGAGAAGCTTCTGAGGATTCAGAGCCAGATTGATCATTTCCAGAATTGGATCCTGAGTCGTAAGCATTCGCCTCAGTTTTTTTAGGATCGTGTTCGAATTGGGGTTCATATGTCAGTTCGAATGCATGAGTAACGGACTCGAAGTCCTTGCAGGTCAATTTGAAGTCATGTACAGCGACATAATCTCGAAAATTAGGTAGATGTTTATTTCCGAAGAAGTCGCCAACCATTTCTGAACATAAGTTAATCATTGTTATTGGCTTCATTGCCGAGTTGTTCAGGCTGAGTTCAATTACAGATAAGACTCCCCTGTGTTCCGCCTCTGTTCGAGTACCGCTTACGCCGTCATTCGACAGTGTACCACCTTGACGAAGGTTCTGGCTGTCACTCGACAACTCGTCGGTTTCAGTGCGCCCCTCTGTGCTTTGTGACGCGCTCAATGGAGCTTTGGTTTGCTGCGGTGATACACCAACGGGCAGCGCTGCCATCTGACCTCCCAGCAATGGTAGAATGCAGGGGCCTGTTCTGTGCAGCGAACTGAAGTTGCGGGCTGGCTGAGATCCCTGGGAAAATGGAAAGCCGATTACTAGGGAAAAATTTCGCGCAGAATATTTTCAGTAACAAGACCGTAACCTAAAAATCGGAAAAAGATAAAAGGACTGAGACTGTATTCATTGGACAGCAGTAAAACTTACCCTTTCACTCCCGATACTGCGTCCCACAGATTTTGTGTGGGAGTTCCGGGGCGCAATTGGCGCCTACCCCACATTTGTGACGTCACAGTACCTACGCTTCGACAGTTACTTGCAGCCTCGTGTGAACTCTCAGCCAATTAGATCCTGCTTTCATCAGTGGCGCAATGAATTTCATATCACTTGATCTGCAAGCGAACCTAATGTTTTCTATTATCCCAACCGGGAGTGAAAGGGTTTAAGGTTAATATTTTACAGATATTGTAAGGGACATTCAGTGTTCAGTTGAGATTTCGCTCCGGCGTACACACGTGACAAAATGGTAGATGCCAGCTAATTATAATGGCTGGTAGAAGCCTATTTCATAGAAAGGGTTTATTAATGGTAGAGCTTTCGAGAAAATACAGAACCCATCTTCAGCACCGAAAAAGTAGGAAAATAAACATTGGTATGCATAGTCACTATAACAGTACAAAAATAACATAGAACCAAGAATCATTCAGAAAAAACGTGGTACACGATATGGAGTATCAGTTCAAAATCAGCAATGGTACTAAACTAGTGAGGCCGTTGTGGACAGGTCTGTGTTGGTGAATTAAAATGCTTTCAAGTGTTTTAAATCACTAATAAGGGAATTCGAGGCAATAACAGTCATATTCTTTTAATAATGGACGCTTCGTTTCCGAAGAATGGTCTCTAATTTTGCTTTTAGGAGGTATTGTTAACGGTGTTCCAGTACGTGAAGATATTCCCGTACGTCCAGTGTGCAGGTGACGTTTAGTCTCTCCGCATTAGGTGGCTCGACGCTGTCCGTCCTTGCACAAGGAAGCAAAATTGCTACGGAACACCGTCTTTTATACCGAACGTTGGCAACAGTATTAGAGTAATAAAAAAAAATGAATGTTTATATTTGAGATCTGTATGTACTGATTAAAACTTTTACTTCTTGTTTTACTTTGTTGTTGATGGTTAAGCTAAATAAATAGTATTGAACACAACATAAAACATTTTTTGACTCGGTAGCGAAACATTAACTTTTGAAATTAGTGTCTGAAAAATTTTTTAAACAGGTTTCGATAAATTTTTGCGGGTTGAGCCTAATAACGCTGAAAAATGCACGTAAAAAATAAAGTTCACGCGCAAAATAAAGCTAGTTCGAACATAATTTTGAAGCTCCATCTGCCAAGCATTTGATAAAACTAAATTTATATCCAAAGCCTGTCTCACTATCATATTTCATCCCAAAGTTAGTAATAGTAGGTTTTCAGTACAATCCTGTTGAAAAAACATTTTTATGTTTGGTTACGATTGTATCAAAGAAGCCTAAAGCATCAATAATTTTTATTTCATAAGTAAATTTTGCAGAACTATGTCTAGAATTACGATAATTGAGAATTGGATTTTGACCAAAAGACTGAAAAGACATCGTTTAGATCCCTTCTGTACAAAATTGATTCAAAAATGTTCGGATAATCTCTAACCCATCAATTTTCACGGTGTGCTAAAAAAAGATCCGCTAGAACTGGAGAAACACACCAGCGTTCCGTGGTTTTGGAGGTCTCCTGCCAGCAAAAAGAAGTTTGTTTTTATGCAAGACAATCTCCCGTCGTGTACTGCCAAGGCCACAGTAGAATATTTGAAGGCATTGTGGTCAAAAGATGACCAACTGATACGGGTTGATATTCTGCCGAGAAAGATATGAAACGGCCACCGTGTTCTCCGGACCTAACTCTGTTGAGAACCTGTGGTTACTGCCTAAGTAACGTGTTTACCAGTCGGGATGTAATTTTTTTATCAAGAATCGCTTGTGGAGTTAGCTTGAAACTTGTGCGAAAGGTATTTCTACAAATGAAATTGAAAATTTGACGAAATCCATGGATAGACGCTCCTTGCTATTGTTGAACCACGCGGAGAGGACATTGATCATTAATATGTTTCCCGTAAACTGCGTTAAAAAACAATGATATTTCAATGTTCGTAACGCTCTACGTTATTTCAGATCCTTAGAAAAGCTTCAAATTTTAAAAATCCTGTATAATATAAACTTTTCATGTCGGTGCACAACATTGTGGCACGATTAAAATTCAAATAAATTAAATACATTTAAAAATCTTCCTAAATATTGGACTGATCGATGTAAAACTCTTACACAACAAGTAAACCTTATATGGAAACACCTCCCAAAATTTGGTTATGACTGATACATTTTCGAGTTGATGGTTAAGAAAAAAACATGTAGCGCAAAACCTTGGCACGGGTGTAATAAGTAACTTTCAGTAGAGAGTGACATGCAACTTATTAATTGCTGGTAATTAACAGCCAATAATAGTTTATTTTTTCTTTAACTGTTTGCAATTAATAACTGACAGTGGTGTATAACTTCTCAATTGTAGCTAATATTAGCTGACAGTGATACGCGTGCTTGAGCACGATTCAAAGAGGGAAGTTCTCGTCAAACAAATTCATCAATATGTAATGGATTAAAAAAGCATGCCCACAAGATGAAGATGATTTTCTCACAGAATTGGAAATGAATTTCCCGTAGAATTGGTTGGCAATTTTTGAAGTAATTTTAGAGGAATTTCCTCTACGGTTGAAAATGACTTTCACCATACTTTGAACATTGATTTCATAAAAAATGGGAATTGAATTGGATCTTCAAATTTTTGAAATAAATGTTCTAATTTTGAATTTTAACCCAACATAATGGCTAGGGAAAATTAAAGCTAAGGACCCTTCAGGCGGGGAGATATCATTCGACTGTGGTGATGGCGGGTACTTGGTGGGCCAGTCGGCCATTGGAATTTTTTGGAAAAGTTTCATCAAAATGTCCTGTGTATCCAAAATGTTGTCACCCTTCACTCATAATGTAAACATGTAAATGTACAACTTCCGTTTATTGACAGTAGATAAGGATCCCCAAAAAAACGATTTCCAACAATTTGGACTTCCATCTGCTACATTGCCACATACCATTCGCGGCGACGCGCGCCACATGCTATGTGAGTACAGTGGTCTCCCGCATGCAGAGAGCGCTAAACCGCACAGTTGTCCTCTGTACAGAGCGCTAGACAGTACAGTTGTCACCCGCATGGAGCGCTAGACCGTACAGTCGTCACCCGCATGGAGCGCTAGACCGTACAGTTGTCACCCGCATGGAGCGCTAGACCGTACAGTCGTCACCCGCATGGAGCGCTAGGCCGCACAGTCGTCACTCGCATAGAGCGCTAGACCGTACAGTCGTCACCCGCAAGGAGCGCTAGACCGTACAGTCGTCACCCGCATGGAACGCTAGACCGCACTGTCGTCCCCTTCCTTAATTGAACGCTGAAGCGGTCCAGCAAACAATCGCTTAATTGTCGTACGTGCATCTAACAGCACGCTCTTTTTGCTTTTAGTGATAAATATTTCCAGTCCTATTTGATGCTCACTCAAGTTAATACCTCTCCAGCAGCGGCGAATATAGAGTGTTTTTTTATACTGATCAAGCATTTTATGCGGAGGACGACTGTACGGTCAAAAGAAGGCGCTTGTGATCCTTATAAAGTGAACTATGTAAAAAAATAAAATTAAAATCTACATAATTGTTGGTAGATCTCACAATTAGGCGACATAGCGTTTCATCGCAGTAAATGAAATCATCCAAATATTCATAATAGTTCTCTCTCTAGAGTTTTACACAGCTATCACTGTCGAATCAATACATTCACACCCCGATAATATGGTCCAAGTTAATGTTTGAAAATTCGTCCTTCTTACAATTGGTTTACGAGATGCGAGTTCCTAAGGAAGATGGCCTAAATTTACTTTAGTAACACGTCCCGATGCACATCCTCTCTAGTGCTCGTCTCAAGTAGAAATTCACGAGCGTGAACAGAGATGGCCATTCAGGTAAAGGAAGCAATCAAGGACCTATTTCCACAAAGGATTCCAAAGTTGATTTCAAAATACAACAGGCTTTATCAGGAGCAAAAAAATCACTCATCGCAAACATAATCGACTACACTGAGGGCGCAGAGAAACAAGGAATGCTACTGAGGATGACACACTTGAATAGAATGGTGCGCTACACCGAAAATTGATGACTAATTCACTCGTGGCCTTGCAACCTAGACCGCCTACCTAGTTTTATTCGCGAGGTCGGTTGTGAAAAACTAACGATCCGATATGTATCTAGCAGGCTTTTGGTGTTTTTTCACTTCACTTCAAGTCCTCAGAGTTTTACTGCATAATCCCACAGTATAATAATAGCCCAGTGTTGCTTGGTTGGTCCGTCCATCTCTCTGACGCGCTCTTATGGATTTAGATGGGAGAAAATTCCCGGGTTTGTATTTCTGACTAATCAGCGAGCGTCAGAGAAAGTAGTCCGTATCAGTGATACTGCAAATAGCAATATTTCATGTCAGATTTACCGTAAATAAGTGGGCATTTTAAGAAATTAACATCACTTATCTCGCCAGTTTTAGTGGGGCGCGTTTACTAGATCATAACTTAACGTTTCTAATCTTCTAATTGAGACGGACTACAATACTACATAATCGAAATCAGGAATTTCGAATATTTCGTTATAAAAACAATCTGTATATTAATGCGATTGTAACTATGTATGTATCTATGTGTGTCACACAATTCATCAATAAGTACAAAGATCATTGCGGTATCCATGCTCCAGCTTGATCATAAACTTCCACTCTTACAGATTCTGCCCGTGAATTATTCGCTGGTCCTGCGCGCTGCTTAAAATAAGATTGACCGTTTTACTAAAAAATGCATGCAATTTCATTCAAAGACGTCCAATAAAATTTAAACGGAAACGGTAGTTTCAGTAACAAATTCGTTAACGAAATATTAAAGGGCTACGAATTTAATATTAAATACAGGTCAATCCTTTTTACACAAACCAAAACAGAATCGGCTACTTTACATGAACGTAGACTTTCATATAAAAAATTTTGGTACACATTAAGTTAGACGTAAATCATGCCGAGACATCGAAGATGTATATAGTAGACGATACATAAAATTAGTACAAACGAGTATTGACTAAGGAGACACACTTTTCCTCAGCCATACCGAAGAAAAATTACGGAGCTTACGATGATACTGTCGATACGTCAGAGAAATTTCCGAAACATTTGTTTTGTTCTTGATCACTGCACGGGAAAATCGAATCCCCCTTCCCCACCTAACACCTCCTTTCAGTCCGTAGTATCACACACTACTGACCTGTACATCTGTTGGTGCACCTCACAGTACAGTGAACCAGGGCTCCCGGCGCTGGGTTTTTCCACCGAGATCTTGGTTTTTTTATCCCCTCCTGGGTTTCTAGTGTAAATTTTTGAAAATATATAAATCTGGGTTGTTTTATTATTCGCTAGAGTTAGTGAAATGTGTGATGAACGGAGTTGGCAACCAGCGAAATGTACAACGTCTTGAACAACAGAGAAAAGAAAGAAAGAAAAGAAAAATCGTTTATTCCGATCTCATTCA
>VOMN01118159.1:0-17627 GCA_014899125.1 Orchestia grillus | reverse complement strand
GCGGCCGCTACATTTCAAAGTAGCGCTGCCCACCTCTGTCAATTTACGTATCTTTTTCATAAATTGTTAATGTATTGACTTCGAAGTTATAATTAGATATTCCATTTAAACATAGAAAATTTTAGAGGGTTTAAATGATATATATAATAACTCTAATAAACTAATGGTATGCAAACTGCAGCAGTTACTTGCAAGGATAGTCGTTAACTAAAGATAAGACAAATGAAGTGTTTTTGTGTGCTCCCTAGTGTAATGGTTAGCGTGATGGCCTCACAGCCGAAAGGAACAGGGTTCGAGCCTCGACTCTGGTGAGGCTTTTCACGTGACTGCGGAATACTTCCTATGGAAAAGGAAGTTAAAACCACACATTCCTCCCATCCCCTACCACACCAGCAGTTCTAAGGCATTTAAAACTCAACAGTAAAACGTGTTGGAATAAATAAAAGTTCTACATAGTATACCTTCCGGATATTTCAGCGTACGGCGAGTCGGCGACTGGAAAACAAACAGCGCGAGTGTCAAGTTCGGCGAAAATTGTAGCGGTTGTGGTTGAATTTAAAACGTAGTACTTTTTTGCTCAGACGTATGTGTTAGTTATTATGTTATAATGAATAGAGGGAGAAAAAATTGAAAAAACTTAATTTCGGCAAGAGTTGTGTCATAGTACGACGTGCCAGGAATGAATGGCAGCTGTTTTACTTATTTTAGCGATCGGTTTTAATGGAACTTACGTTAAAGGCCAAGAATGGGGTACTTGGCTCGTTTTTGTTAGCATATTTTATTATATTATTAGCTAGAACTTCATTCTGTATCTGTCCATTCTATTCTTTAAAAAAGTACTTAAAATTAATGTATGGGTTGCCGGACTTATCAGATACCACTATTTAAAAATAGGCCTATGTGTTATTTGCTCAGATGAGACAGCAGAATTTTTTCTCATTTCATCCCACTTCCTTAATTTGCTGCAAATTGCAAATTTTTTCTAAACATCATAGAATTGCTCTATAAAATTTGCATTTCATCATGGAAGTCATACCATATTTTGTTCAATGTTGGTGAAAAGATTTGGTTAAAAACTTACAAGTCAAAACTTACCTAAAATGTTGTATATATTTTTTGTTAAAACTAATTAGTGATGTTTTGTATTTGTAATATGCTTCACAGCAATGTAAAATTGTTTATTACTTCGGAGTATGGATATAGATAATCAGTTTCATTATTGAATTGAAGTTATTTAGTCATTTTTGTTTCATTCAGTGGTTTTCAGATCTAGCTGATATTTTTAATAAATATTGTATCATTAGTACTTTATTTATAGTGATATTCTATGATGTACTTGATAAATATGAATTCAGTTGTATAAATATTATTTGAAATGTTATACTTAAATCATAACTTTAATAGGTGTTGGACAGCAGAATCTTTTATATTGAGAATTTAGCCTAATTTATGTGAATTGAGCTTGTGTAATGTGTATCCCTATTGGGATTATGAATAGTAGTGTTCTATTTAATAATTTAACATGAGAAATTTAAAGAGGACCTTAAGGACACACAACAGGAAAGAACAGGGATTATTTCTTGGTGGTAATTTTTAACAGTAGAGCCAGAACACTTAACATGACTTACCATTCTAACTTCAGCAGGATGTAAAAGTAATGTAAGTTTTCTTGTCATTATAAAAATGGAAATGGTTTTAACAGGTGATTATACAGTTTGGATGAGATGTCAGTGATTCAAGTCTACAATTTAATTGACATGGAGGTTGCAAACCCTCCTACCTTATACAACCATTCAACCATTCATAATCTGACCTTGCTCAGATGCTATTCCTTAAGAGTAAGAGAAAGATCCAGCAAGGGCATACCCAGAATAACCAAACAATAAATACTTACTCTGGGATTAAAAGTCAAGAACCAGTGGTTAGTGAAAATGAGAATACAAATTTGGCACATGGAACTAAGCACTCACTGAGGGATTTTAGCTTAAGCCTCCTCTATCTGATCATTCAGTACATCCTTTTATTCTGAAATACTAACATAAATGCTTGGCTCAGCAGTATAAATGAGTAAATACTTTGTAAATGATTTGCTTAGTGATAGGATTGGGCATTTAAACTGTACTGAAAGGTGCATTTACTCCTAGGAGACTTTCACATTTCTTGAGTCTTAAATGTAACCATAAATGATTATTAGTACATGTGTTTGAGTATCAAAACTAAGTTTATAGAGTATTAATTCAAAAATATAAGCAGTACATTTATATGTATTTATTGATACATAATAAATTACAAATACATGATATATTTTTGTTAGAATCATAGCATTACATTAACAGTATGGTACATAGTAAATGGGTGGAAGAGTAATAGTTTAACTACTCTCCAATCATAAGTTTTTTCTAAATTGTATCCTCCTGTTAATTAGTACCTAATACAAACTATGCTTGTATTTTATTGCTTTGTGATGCTAGTAAAGTATTTACTGTATATTGAAAATCTCCCTGCTATTCAATTTTGTCTTCAAAATGCTACATTATACTTAAACTGAAATCTGTAAACATTTCACATTTCATCTGAATTACTCTAACTTATTTTTTCATATCTATATTTATCAAATAATAATGTATCTAATAATTTACTGCTTTTTGCCATCCAATATTAAATTTTATTCAAGACTGAGGATATTTGGTATGACAATTTAGTATTGTCATGATGCTCTGAGAGATTAGCATTCCAGTAATATTTAATGATCATAATTATGTTACTGAATGACACATATTACATAGATGGTCTGAATTATGCAGAGTCAATGGTAATTCAATAGTGTATGATGCTCTGTTTCATTGAACTTTGTATGCATAACTTTGAGGTCATGCCTGCTGAAAACTGTTGTGCAGCTTGCAGTGTTGTAGAATGGGCAACCAGCATTTTATTGCTTCACACACCAGAGTTTTTAATCTTTCTTATTTGAATAGTGACTTGTGCATAAAGAGTCGTTTATCTGAATTCTACTAGTGACACAAATGAAGAATAATTTTCATATTTATTGCAGGAACCTCTGTTAAAATTTTAACTTACTCAAATTACTATATTTAGTTTCAGCCACAACCAATCATCAGTTGATACTATGGCTTCTGCTTGTCCCTCAACACCAAAGAAGGCAAAACTAAGTGAAGAAAGTAAGTATTATATACTCTATTGGATTTGTTTTTGGAAGAGCTATGATTAATTAAATGATATCCATCCTATAAGTTAGTATTTAGTTTTATTATACTGAGGAAGCATTCAATCATTTGCCATCATAAAAGACAATTTGTTTTGTATGCTGGGAAGAAATGAATACCTAGTTGCAAATATGTTGTTGATATCCGTGTCCATAATGAACTACTTTTTTCAGCCCAATTTTCTATGGTTCATTGCTTATTTCTCAACAGATGGTGCTGCAGAATCTTCAGCAGCCACACAAAAATGTGCTCTAGGTGAGTGCAAATTTAATTTACGAGGAAATATTTTGTACTTGTCATAGTCATGATAATGTTAAATTTTATTGACCAACATAGTGGGAAATGAACCAAAGTTATATTTATCAACATTCTAAAAATTTAAGAAGTTTTAAAAGTGGCTATGTTTGTACAATAATTTTTTCATGAGACATTGGTTTGGTGTTACATATCTCATAAAGAAATTATTGATATGTCTGTATATCTATAGGTTAGTATTTGCTTTTCCAAAAATTATCAAATGTTAGTCACTATTTCTCTGTATTCTTCATTTCATATATAACTTTGCAACCATGTAGTTTTGAATGAATGGCTTGACCAGTTTTTAGAAAGAACAATATTGATTTAAAATTTAGCTCTAAATGACTCAACAATTCAAGAATTATATCAATTGTCCTCTCAATGATTGATTTTATGTAGCTACTTGAAAAACATTTCTGGCCAAAGTTTATGATGAAAAAAAATCAAGGAAAAATAATGCTATCTAATGAAACATTTTGTTATTGAATTTTCAAGAAGTTTATGGTCATACATAGAGCCAAATTGAATTAGTGCTTCACTCATTGCTAGAGAAGAAAAATACATGATATTTTTATTGCTTACATTGTTGCATTAGAGTGATCTGATACAGATGATAAACCATCTATTCAACTGAAAGAGCATGCACTTTATCAGTACTCAAGTCTGGCCATGGCTGGTATGTGAATTGGTTTTGCTTTGCCTGTGTTGGCTAATTTTTATGAATTGTACATATGCAAATATTAATTTGGTTCCTCTGCCGGTTGCATTAGTTGTAAACTATATAATGTGTAGAGTCCTTGAAGTGACTTGTATTTTACTTAGTCTCAAACTGGATTTTTTTGAGTAGTAATAATTTAGTTGAAAAGTAAACATTCATTCTGTCATATTAGACAATGTGAACAAATTCAAGTAATTATTTTCTAAATTTAGAAGATATTTTGGTGCTTGTAATTTAAAATTCTTGAAAAAATACCATCATACTTCTTACTGAATAATGAAAGTTGTATCTTACAAAGCACCTGCAATGTATCACTTATTTCCAATTTAAAGTAAAATTGTACTATTCAGTCACTTCATAGTTTTCTCATTCACTTTGTTGTCTGATGAACATCCACTCATCAGACACCTGAGAACACATATTTTTTTCCATGTTTGAATATTTTCTCCTGAGGGTTGGTACCTCAACAAATATTAGGCTCTGTATACTTCTACGTTAAATCTGGAGGGAAAGGAAGTTATATTTTTAGTTTTTTGTATCTGCTTGAATAGTTGCCAAACTTCATCAATTTTTGCTGCTGAAGTTACAAAATTTACTTATACTGACGAATTGTCTACTGCTTGTAAGATTCATTCTCTATAGTATGCATAGTACCTTTTTCTTCCACTTGTATATATACTTTGGGATGTCAACTCTGCATCAGAGTACAAATGAGCAGAATTATGTAATTGTGCGTCCAAACGCAGATGACATGGAGACGCGTGAGCTGATCTGCGAGTTGTGTCGTCTCTTCTACACCCAGGGCTGGGTCACGGGCACTGGTGGAGGCATCTCAATTAAAAATGGGTGAGAATTATGTATGATAGTTTGTAAGTCTCAAAAGATGAATTGATGAAATATTTGAGGAGAGAGAAAATTTTTATTTCATGATTGTTTTGGAAGTTAACTTCAAAATTGCTTAATTTCTTGCTTCTATGTTTGCATTTTCAATAGTTTGAACAGATGAGTTTTGTGTGTGGCATAGTTTCATTTGTGAATTATTTCATACAGTAGTGTATAGAGGTGAAAATTCTAATATTTTTTCTTATTGTCTTAAGGAATGCTTAAAGAAAGTACTCATATATTTTTAAAAGATATCATTTTAATTCATGTCTTTGTTTTTCAGATATTTTCTTAATTTCTAAATTAATTGCAATTTGTTTTCTGTGAGACTGTTGGTGTGCATGGAAAGCTATTTTTGCGTTCATTTTGTGATTTTAGTATGCCAATCGATATACTTCAGCACAAAGTACAACCTTCACTGGTCTAGTTTGCATTTCATTAGTCACATATTTATTTACTTTTTAGTTCACACTTCCTTTAGTATCCATTATTCAGTGGTTCCCATATATAATGTTTTCGTGTGTATTGGTAGTTGTCTAATTGCTCATTCTTTTTCATTGTTTACTCTCTCTTCATTTTTTAGGGTCTCCTTTTTGTTGGAATCCTAACTGCTTTATCCCTTGTCACGGCAGTGCCGGTGACATTTTTGTAGCGCCGTCGGGTGTTCAGAAGGAGCGCATCAAGCCGTCAGATCTGTTCAAGCTGAGCCCTGCAGGGCAGCTCATCTCTGCCCCCTCAGACCCCACCCTCAAGCGCTCCCAGTGCACGCCTCTCTTCATGCTCGCCTACAAACGTGCGTCCTTTGTCTTCATCTAAATAGTGAAATTCATGTACAAAAGTTGGATAAATTGTTGAATTTCCCTGAAGGGAAAGTGCAATGGGAGAGGTTCTTTCTGTAGCTGCTTTGGCTACATATGCAGTGTATGAGCTATTTGTTCATTGCTAATTTTTTTGTCTGTTATTTGGTAAAAAGCTCGTTTTACTTTCAAAAAGTGTGCATCTTCAGACAATGGATGTTGTTTCGACATTGCTCAAATTGAACTGAACATTTGCATGTGTTGAAATAGTATGAACGACATTCCACTCCAATGCATAGCATTTTGTTCATTTGATGTGCCCGTCAGTGAGGGGAGCTGCCGCTGTGCTGCACTCGCACTCCAAGAGTGCTGTGCTGGCCACACTCATCTCAGGCAAGGAGTTCAAGGTCACACACCTCGAGATGATCAAGGTGAGAGGGCATCTCGAGATGGTCAAAGTGAGAGAGCACCTCGAGATGGTCAAGGTCTGAGAGAGCATCTCGAGATGGTCAAGGTGAGAGGGCATCTCGAGATGGTCAAGGTGAGAGGGCACCTCGAGATGATCAAGGTGAGAGGGCATCTCGAGATGATCAAGGTNATCTCGAGATGATCTATGTCTGAGAGGGCATCTCGAGATGATCTATGTCTGTAAGACTCGGAACTGAAGATTTTATTTGTATTTGCTAAAGGAATTACCTTTATGTGAACGGTGGCAAAGTCTTGAATGTAGTATAACTTTTACCTAGCACTGCAGGTTGGCTTTTGATTTAACCTTCTCACGCTTCATGTTGGTCTTGAACTCCGAGGTATTTACAGAATTTTTTGATGCTAGGGATAAAGTTTTCCCAAATTTTCATAAGTGTAGGTAAGTATCTATATTTATTTTTCATTATTTTTCAAACTTATCAAACGAAATTTTCCATTATAGAAGGATCTTGAAATTATTCTCAAACTGTTCAAGGAAATTGCGATGTCATTGATTTTCACTATTTCACCGCCATCTTGAGGGGAAGGTGGTCACATCGCCCACATTATTTAGCTCATTTCCCTTACCTGCCGCGCCTCCGTGCCTTCCCCGCTCACGTGCGTCTGCTGGCACAGTCCGCTCCAATATATTGATGCAATTTTACCGTCAAATATTCGCCACCTATTTTTAAATAGTCGTGGTGAGAAAGCATACCTCGTACTGCACTGTGTTAATTAGTAGTAGTAGAATTCGGGATGGTGGTGGTGGTGGTGATAGCAGTGTTACAGTATCTCGGACTATCTCGCACCGAAAAAATAGGGACCATTTAGTATGGACGAAGGAGAACGACATAAGATCCCCTGTGCATAGAAACAGCAAGTTCAGAAGGAAGAGGAAGAAAAGACGAATAAGAAATAGCGAAGAAGGAATGAAATCTGAAAGAAGTAAAGTGGGCACGAAAGATAGGAGTCCCGAAAGCGTATCTAAAGCTGAGGCAGCCTAACAGTGCTCTCCTGGCAGCACTAGTCCCCATAGCATAGGATAGACAAACCTAGCTAACCTACCTCTATTGCCTATGGCCTATCCTATGCCCCCTTGGGGGGGTGTTAATTAGAGGAAGTGTATAATGTGCTTGACACGGTCAAGATCCTGTGATTCATTTGTCTGAATCCTAGTTGTTGGACGTCAATGTGCACATGCACCAGTTTGTATATCAAGTTGTGTGACGTAGACATGTATATACAGCACATGTTAGGCAAACGTGTGTACCATGTGTAGGACGTCATGTGTACCTAGACCAATCCCTGTACAAAGTGTAAGACGTAAATATATTACTACACCAGTTTGTACGAAGTGCAGGACATCAATATATAGGTACACCAGTGTGTGTGCTGTGTATAGACAGTCAATGTAGACATACAACGGCCTGTGCACCAGCTGAGCGTCGTGTTGCTAGAGTAACCTGCGTCGTGCACCAGCTGAGCATTGTGTTGCTAAAGTAACCTGCATCGTGCACCAGCTGAGCGTTGTCGTGCTAGAGTAACCTGCGTCGTGTACCAGCTGAGCGTTGTGTTGCTAGAGTAACCTGCATCGTGCACCAGCTGAGCGTTGTGTTGCTAGAGTAACCTGCGTCGTGCACCAGCTGAGCGTTGTGTTGCTAGAGTAACCTGCGTCGTGCACCCCTCAGGGCATCCGCGACAACGTCTCCAACAAGGCGCTGAGGTACGACGACGAGCTTGTGGTGCCCATCATCGAGAACACGCCCTTTGAAGAGGACCTCGTGTCGGCCATGGAGGAGGTGCGGGGTTGAAAGGGTCATGTGGGTGGTGCTAGCCTCCCCAACATGGTAGGGAGGTGTGGGTGGAGTGCCAGCCTCCCCAACATTGCAGGGTGGTGTGAGTGGAGTGCCAGCCTCGCACAACATTGGCAGGGTGGTGTGGGTGGAGTGCCAGCCTCCCCAACATGGCAGGGTGGTGTGGGTGGAGTACTCTTCTGTCAGGTGTTAGCTTTCCAGGTTTCATTTGGTGGAATTATTGTGTGATAACCTTATCTAACTCAGGATATAAAAGCCAATCTTGATTATTGCTAACACCGTTAGTTAATGATTTTATCCCATTTAAGTATTTACCATGTCTGGCTTATGGTTCATTGTGTAGAGAGTTTTCAATTGTTTCATTTCGAATAAATTCATGGATGTTTTATTTCCGCTTGTTTTTGCTTAAATTTCATCACGAAATAATTGCAAAAGTGTTCGTAAATATGTTAAGAATTTTTTTTAACGTATTCGAAATGCCTCAGAGTCGCTGTAGTACTAGTGTCCGGGGTGATTCACATCGCTGATGCACTCTTAGCATTTACTAAGTAAAGAGTGTCATCGTCTTACTTTTGTGCTTGGAATAAGATTACAGCTGACTAATGCGTTACTAAACTAGCAGCTCGCCTGAACGCTTCGTTGTCTTCACTTGGTCTTGAGAGCCCTCTAGCGCCTGCCGGTCCTCGAGTGGGCGTCAGAATACGCCGTGGTGCTCACTGTCTGATTGAAATTTGCCCTGGCATGTAAGGGTTGAAATGCTTCAGAATGTATCGAGACGAATGGGTAAATTGGCTGAAAGTTTTGTGTTAATGGAAATACTGTATTCCTTTTGATTTTCAATATACAGGATGGCGCAAAAGTCATTTCACCACTTTGAAAATTTATTACGGGACAACTAATAGTTGTGAAAATATCTCACATGCGAAAGAAAAAGAAAATCTCGAAGTTTTATTATTTAAATATATCTTTTAAATTATCATTATTATTTAAATACCAGCGTATTCTACTTGCGGTATTTTCTAGGACTTTTTCCAAAATATCGAGTTATTCTGTTGATTTCTCCGATGATGTATTTAACTCATGGAGAGTATTGATCATTTTGATGTATGTAAACCTTTTCTTTAAATCCACTAGGAAAATATTTCCAGGGGTTAAATGAGGAGACCGTGGTGACCATGGAACGTCACCAAAACGGGAAATTAAACGACCAGGCTAGATGCCTCTTAGTATTGCCATTGTTTCTGTTGTTGTATGTGGTGCTGCTCCATCTTGTTGGAACTACAAATATTCTCTGTAATCTTCCAGTCGTGGCAGTAAATATTCATGTATCATTTGTGTGTAGTTGTCTCCTTCCACTGGCGGTTGCATAATCAACATCTGCGAAAAAGTATAGGCTAAGGATTTTTGCACTCGTTATGCCACACCAGACGGTAATCTTCTGTGCTTGAAGTGGTTGCTCATGGATTATCCTATGGTTTTCATCACACCAGAGTCGGCAGTTTCGTTTATTAACATGCCCGCTGACATAGAAATTGGCCTCATTAGACATGATAAGGTGGAAGTAAAGGTCTCATCATTCGTTCACCATAGAAATATACGTGCGTAGTCCTTTCTTTGTTGATGGTCTGCAAATTTAACAGTTGTGAAACTTGAATTTTGTATAGAAACAGTTTTCAAAATTTTTGTTAGGATGCGTTGTAATGATCTAAGTAATATTCCTAGTTGACTGGAACGTTGCCTAGTCGACGTTTTGAAATCTGCTCTAACACTCAGTGAAACACGTTAAATTTCACATGCATTTCGTACCACTCTTGGTCTGCCAGAGCGTTTTTTGTCTGCTTTTAAGCTGATGTCTCAGAATCTTGAAATCGTTGCAATAATGCAATATTTGGACGGCCTTTGTTGATTAAATGTTCTTACGAAGTCACCCCGTACTGCTACTAACGATCCGTTGCGAGAGAAATAGCTTTCCACCATCTTAGCTCGTTGGTCTTCGCTGCATTTCGGTATGTTTGAGATATGATAATTGTGTCAATTTTGATTATAAAATATGCTTCAAATCCGTACCATTGATACAGGTGGAAACTTCAAGATTTTTTCTTTCATTTTATATGAAACTCATTTCATAGTTGTTTTAGTTTTCGCGTGATAAATGTTCAGAATGGTGAAATGATTCTCGCCTTCACCACCCTGTACTTCTAATAGGACTATATGCGTGTTGCTTGATTTTGTTACTATGGAGAACAGCTCAATTGATTTACCGTTCACTGTCTTAGCCTACAATCGTCCGTCAAATAAAGACTGCGTCCTCTCCGGCATGTCGCCTAGAAATCTACCGAGCTCGGTGTAGTTTTTATATCTGTATATTAATTTCTTGTTTTCTCATTTCTTCTACGTTTTACATTGTTGCTACATTGGCAGCTGTTACTGTTTTTTGGTTCTGCATTATAATGAATCTTTAACCCTTTATTGGCCGCCGTAAAGATTAGGTGACGTCAGAAAATGCCTTGAAACTCCGTCAGGTTTAATGTTGCTTAAACTCTATAGGATTAAAATGTGCATGTTCAAGGTGCTTCCGGCGTGATAGTTGGAGCTCTGGGATGCAATTATGACATTAAATCTCAATTTTATGTTCTCTCGCATTTCGTGTATAGATGAAATTAATAACCTACTTTCTCAAAAGACGAAATACATCTACGCTAACTGTCCCTGATTTTTATGTTTTTTTTTAAGAGCTGATTTGCCATTAGTGTGCTTCGTACTCCGTGCTCTATGTGGGAATTTGATTAGCTCGTTTAATTTTTGTGTGTTGTGACGCACAGTTTAGCTAATTGCTCTTATCTACCGACAGTGCATAGAGGAATATGATCTTCTTTTATACATTGTTTCCTGAAGGCCGAGGACACTTGTTTGATACAAATTTTCTATTAGTTTTTTCAATTTTCAGTATCTTCAATAAACAACGCACACAAAAAAAATCTGTTTCCTGCCTACACGAATATAGGATAAATGTGAATGCATTCTTAAACTTCAACTTTATTCGTAAATTTTGACGATTGACTTGACGTGACGAATCTCATGCTGTTCTTATCTTATGTGCAGGCCATGGAGGCGTATCCTAGTTGCCACGCCATCTTGGTGCGCAGGCACGGGGTCTACGTCTGGGGCTCCTCGTGGCAGCAGGCCAAGTCCATGTCAGTTCTGCTGCTTCTCGAATTTGTGTCATTTTGTAATTTGTGGCCTTTTGTAATTTGTCTGCTTCTGTAGTTCGTCTGCTATTGAAAATTTTATGCTTTTGTAATTTGCCTGCTTATGAAATTCATGCCGTTGAAATTTACTCACTATGTGAACTGATTGACCTGTAGCCCTTTGATGTGTTTTTACAGTACCTATTCAAATACGTAGAATAATTTACTATTGAGCAAAGACCGTGACAACTGAAGTAAAACCTCTATAGTCGAGGGGTTACTCGTGTGTGTATTGTTACTTGGATGTAGGTGAGCATGAGGTTTGAAATGACCGCATTGAGGTAAGTAGAGAGATCGTTTCTTTCCTTCCGCTTTTTGCGGAGATAATGTTAGACGTTCTGCCATCTTCAGGTGTGCAAAGGGATTTTCCAGTTCTTTTGTTTCTATTTGAGCGAATTGATTTTTTAACGTCCTTTCATCTTCAGAACTGCGAGGGAAAAAGTTTTTTTTGGCATTCCCATGTACAGGTGAGAATAGAAATTTTGTGAAAGTTCTCTTGGTGTTTGTCGTGCAGGGCGGAGTGCTACGACTACTTGTTTGAGCTAGCCGTGGATATGAAGAGGCTCGGCTTGGATGCAACCGCCAGGCCGTAATTGGGGCGCTCGCTTGGTGCTTTACTTCTTCGTGATTGAAGGGGCGCAGCAACGGATAGCGTAGCAATCCGACTGGGCAATCCTTAAGCTAATCAACTGGGCATGGTTGATCATTAAGCTATCGAACTGGGCATGGGCAATCATTAAGCTATCCGACTGAGCATAAGCTATGCAATCCAGTTGGGCATGGGCTATCCTTAAGCTATCCAACTGGGCATGGGCAATCATGAAGCTATCCAACTGGGCATGGGCAATCATTGAGTAATTTAAGTGGGCATAGGCAACCAATAAGCTATTCAGCTGGGTACATGCAATTATTAAGTTATCTAACTGAGCATAACTTATCTTTTTATGTAATCTTATTTGACACACACACTGTTACCACTAAGAATCTAACTAGACTTAGGCTGTTATGTAGTAATCTAGGTCATTTTTGGTGCCATTTGCATTAAAGTTTTAAAACTGATATATTTAAAAAAAGAAATAATAAAAATATTTTTGTAATATGTTGCACCTATATCAATAAATTTTATACTGGCATTTGCTATAAGTGTTCTTATATCATACTGTGCGCATTGACAATTTTGGGATGAGCATTGATTTTTGGCCCTTGTTTCTGTGACCTTTAATCTCAAATACAGGCATTGCGCTGCTGTCGTCTACAACTAGACTGCCACAGGTCTCCTCTACACCTCCCTATGCAATGTTGGTTGACTTCATTCCTCGGCCTTGTTGAGGCAGAAAGCCTGCACTTTGCAGAATAACTTTTATTCACTGTTAGAATTGTGTCTTATGGCTCCGTAGCGCATGTGATAGCGCGCTTGCCTTCCCATGAGGAGGTCCCCGGTTCGATACCCCTGGCGAACTGGGAAAGGAGATTGAACACCACATGCCACAAAAGCCCGTCAGTGTTGGTGGGTGTCAGAAGTCACATAGGAGGTGTCTTTCTTGAGTAGCACTTCATTCGGAGTGACGTTTATGCGTGAGAATAGTGGCAATGGAAATTTTGTGCAGCTTTCCTAGCCGT
This sequence comes from Orchestia grillus, assembly GCA_014899125.1. Classification (NCBI taxonomy): domain Eukaryota; kingdom Metazoa; phylum Arthropoda; class Malacostraca; order Amphipoda; family Talitridae; genus Orchestia; species Orchestia grillus. The sequence continues at coordinate 4,562 of VOMN01118159.1, read as the reverse complement.
AAAAGCTTTCCGATACTTTCGTGTTATGTTACACGTTTTACAAATAGCTGTCCCATGGAATCATTGCGAAATTGTGCTTCAAATGGATTTATTATCCTTCTAAGTGTCGGCATTATTTTATGAATTGTTACGCCTGTGAAAATGCTCGTTTATTTTTTTGTTACTTTTGTCCATAGGATCGATCATTATTCGCCAGTGTGTAGTTTCACATCATAAAAAGGAAGTATTTTCTCCTGAACCACGAGCGCCATATGTGTGGTCATCTGCGGCGAGCGCGTTCCTAGTTCCCCACTACGAATCTTAAATATCTTGAAACAGTTTGGGCCCTTACGCCCTGGCCACACTGGGGTGCCGCCGGTTCTGCCGCCTTAGAGCAGAATTGCGTAAAGGTAGCTGTGAGGTATTTCTCCAGTGCTGCTACACTGAATGGTGCCATATCTGATTGTCATTTTAGATTACGGTTATGTTTTTTTTAGGAATTTTGAGGTGCATTAAAAACTTTTCAGGGGTCTTGATGATGCAATTTATGTGGGGAAAAAATTTATTCTTCTCCGGTGTGGTTTGCTTTGTCTTCACCGTTAGAATATCCTCTCATAAATAATAATCGTCAGAAAAAAATCAAGGTTAGCAGAGGGCTCTGAAAGATAGGTCCTCACGGTCTGTAGTGCAATGATTTTGAAGGAAAATAGACCAGCGCATGCACCCAAATTACCAGCGAGCGCCCGCTACCGACAGCTAAGGTAATAGTTATGCTGCACCTCCACACGAAACTAGTACGTATTTCGTTTCAAATTTTATGAATTAGCAGCAGTGAGTAATGTTATTTAGACCCTTCTGTAATCTACTTTGTTGTAGAACAAGTTGAGCTACTGAGTACGCTTCGTGCATGTTTCATTGAACAGAAAAAGTGGTAGCGCTGCCCAGCTCTGGGCTTCGGGCACGATCAGTCGGTGAACTAACCAACATGAGAAAGTCCTTACAATGATTTTATCGCTTAATACATTTTTGCTCCGTGTGTTCGGATCTCAAGATCCACCTTCGTGAAGGTGCTGCTAGTTCTCCGTACGTAACCCAATGCTGCCTTAGCCCCGAAATAGGTTGGCGAAAAAGAAAGGAAAATCGTTCATTTCTAAATGAGTTACCCACAGAGCATGGTGCGAGTCGGTTTTCAATATACGAGACTACAGTTCTAAATATTAGTGGGGACATCACGTTGAGGCTTATAGCTGGGATTGTTAATTCACTGGCCTAACGTTCAGCGTGATGATTAGCAGGTTTGGTTAAATATTAACCAAAAATATCGTGCAAGTTCTTCTTGCATCATAAAATTAGAAAATCACAATTGAAAGATTGGCTATAAAATAGAGAAACAGTTCAACAGTTATTTATACAGAATTAAACATGAATAACTTGAATTTGAGCTACGGTAGGTTGAAATTTCAACCGATTTGTATCCTCTGGTGCTTGCAAAAATATGTACACAGTGCGAGGGCTATTTGTGGGCATTGTTAGTAGATGAAATAAACAATATTTTAGCAGAAAATGTAAACGATTAAATCAAATTTGTACAAATATCCTTGATGATACTTTATGAAATTATTCTATGAAGCCACCTTTGAGTTCAATTACTGCTTCTGTGCGGGTCCGAAGCCGTTGACAAGCTGAAATTAAAATAAATTAAGTGGCCCTTATTTATTTCGGGCGTCACCTGGACAATGGCGGCCTTCGGTGAATCTATGGTACTGTATTTCGATTCGTCTCCCGTTTACTGACGCTCCACTCGTAATAGTCCAATAGTATTATGAACAGTCCATAGTTTTTAAATCTGGCGAGTTTGGGGGTCATATGATCTTGAAAGTGCTCTGATAATTACCAATCTTTGGTTACTGTTACTTTTTGAGAAGGTGCGGCGTCTTGCTGAAAAACGTATGGTCTTCTATTGGATACTTTATCTTTCCAGGGCCTAACAATCGTTGTTAGAACATCAGTGTGTCCAGCAGCATCAACCCTAAGACCCTGTGGGAAAAATGTTAGGGGGGATGGCATGGCCTTCACTTTTCACAACTCGTAAAATCAACACAGTTGCAGTTTATGCTACTGTGACTGCATGTTTTTTCATTTCTTGAGTTAACGTCTTAATTTAAATAGATTATCTGAAATTAATAACAATATAATGAATGATTCCATTGCGTGATGAACTGAAAACGATATGCACTCAAATAATCCTCTCACCCTGTAATGAGCGTCATACGAGTATAACTATAGTACTGAACTAACCTGTGTCGTTTGAAAGGGAGTAAAGATTGTTTATTTCAATATTATGACACACGTTATTCGGTTAAGTGCTTTTTCAATTAATAAAAATACAGTGCTGTAATATAGAATGCAAATCACTTTGATATTGCAAATCTTGACTTCTAATTTGGTAGCTGATCGCTCATTGCGATGTGATGGTGGTCCTAACTTGAAATGCTCTATAAATACGCGGCATACTTCATCACACATGTTAAAATCAATAATGGCATGTGAAAATCGCGAAATGAAGTTGAACATGAGACTAAGCTTGTGGAAGAGATACTGATTCTTTGAGTTACGGTACTTTGAAGTAACTAGTTTTGCATCTCTTGATTCTTGAGAAATATTACGGAACATTGCTACAGCTTAAATACTGATGCTGTTAAACAATTAACGGTTAGAGAATTGGAACGTAATTTATGGTGCATGTGAACGTAAAAAATTGATACTTGCTAAATGTAAACAATGAGGTATCGATGATTCAAAATGTGTAGCCTATGGGAACGTTTACTGTTCTGCATCTACTGCGCAACATTAACTAACATTGCCGCAAGAGTTTCACACGCATTGCATGGGCTAGTCTTAAAACGAAAGGGGTCCGCAAGAATATGAAACAGCGGTTCGAAAGTTTATATAATGTTTTTTGTATAACCACAACGCAAAAATCTTAAGGTGAATGACGATGAAGCCGTTTTTGGAGTTAGATGCGGTAATAGGTGTACGAAAAGTTTAAGCATAGTAAGCCATACACAATGTTGTGGCTATAGAATTTACTGCTGAAGGTCACTGATTTTTTCGAGAAGTTCACATCCCGAGCCCAGTTCCTGAGGCTAGTAAAACTTCAAGTGGCGCAGAAGTATCAGGGAGTGTTGAAATTCCGAAAGGGCACCTGTAATACGGCCATTATTTTATCTCCTATAGAACGTATCCTCAAACTATCCCTGTGGCAAGTCTTGCACTGAATAAAATGTTGCTCGGTAAGATTTAGCCACGTGTAGACGATTGCGTATATCAGTCCTTAGGTCCAACCATAAACGGCCGAGCCAACGCACCACTGTATGTACGTCTCCCGAGACCATCCGTGACTGGAGACTACCGCCAGCTGCACCAAGACTTCACCTGCTCAGCCGCGCGCAGTTGCATCCACTGTGTATATTTTTGTGCTTAAATGCTACGAGGCAAACGGGAAAATCTTGTGGGGAATAAATTCTGACAAAATACCTCTCCGGGTCCAGATAGCATCCATTGTAAAAGATCTAAAAAGGTACATCCTTCGGAAGATAAAAAAGAACCAAAGTCACCACAATCATACTAAAAAATAAACGTTTCGGATTTATGAAAATCGATCATCAGTGTTGTGAAATAGAGATCAAATTCGTACGTCAAATTAAATGAAAACGATGTAAGCAAAATACGCCATCCATAATGCAAAAATTCCTAACAAAAATGTATAACCTAGTTCACTATGCACAAATTCACAGGTGGTCCACATTCGTTTATCCGGCCTAGGTTTAAAGATGTAAAGGGATTCTAAAATACAGCGGTTGACTGTGGAACGCTCCGAATTTCAAACATGGAAGTTTTTGGATATAAAAATGCGGTCATCATAGTAACAATGACCTCCAATCGAAGAAATGGATGGTTTCGTTGAAAACTGTCAATTTTGAAAAGAGACTCCCCCGTGGCGAGCGCACCGCTCTAGCAATTGGAGCGAAGTGCTGTCAATGTAGAACTGGTCGAAATTACATGCACGTGCATCTGAGACACACATAAGCATTGATCTGAGGGAAATCTCCATGAATTATCGAAATTACATCACTATTCTTCTTAATCGATTGTATTCCAATAAACTGGAGTTGGAGATCAAACTTGTAATTTAGGAACCGTAAAATGAACAATTTTTGGTTGATACTTCAAAGTCAAAAATTCTCTCAACTTTGATTAAAATACATAGAACTGGAAGTTACTATTACAGAAATGTGTTCGCAAAAAGTTCACATTGGCCTGGAAAAGTCTGAAATTAGATGCGATTTTATAAGCCTTGTGTAGTCATGTTGTGTTTCCATACATTTATAGTAAATGTAACTAAAATAGTTCTTAAGTTTGAGAACATTTTTTCCGAAAGACAGACGTTGAAAGTTGGTTTTTAACTTTGAAGACTCTCACATCCAGAAAAGCCAAGCGATTATTGACTCAACCTTTTGTGAAAATTCAATACTCGCATGGCCTTTGTAGCGATTAGTTGTCGCTAGCTACGGCGTGTCCAA
>VOMN01118145.1:0-15094 GCA_014899125.1 Orchestia grillus | reverse complement strand
TGTGAAAAGTGATTCCCTTCGTGAACCACAGACTCCACTTAACTCCGACAGTTTCAGAATTTATCTGTTTATTCTACGACCGAGGGCTCTCTACTCTTGACAGTGTGGTCAACGTCACTCGCAAAGTTCTTAAGTTGATTCTGAAGTTGTTTTTCTAATTTTCCTCAACAAAGTTCTTTCCCCAGAAATCCAAATTCCTTCTCATATTCCTAATTTCACCACAAATATTTACTAAATCACTCAATTTATAAAAATGCGACGTTTCGATGTTTTTATATCATCGGGCTGAAAAATTCTAAAGAATTCCAGTCATAGGAAACAAAATGCAAAAAGTGCTGTAGCTAATGTCAATACTCATCATGAAATTGCACATGTCTAAGAACAAAGTTACGATACATACAGCGGTGAATGCTTACAGTAAACATTAACAGACAAAATGAAGGACTGAAACGTTGGTTCCAATTGTTTACGGTGTTTGTCTATTAAATAATGTAAGAACAAAAAAGCAATAGCATCGTCATTAAGAACGAGCTTGAACGGATGCACAGATGTGACGCGCAAAGCCTCAATGATTTCAATGAGTAATTTTTTCACTCCCCTTATACTAACTGGAAGTACTCAAATAAAGCTCATTTTAAGAGAACTTAGAACTAAGCTAAATACAAAAGTGATTAAAAATAGAACCTTGATATTTATGAAGCTTTATTCGCCGTTTAAAAGTCATTCTAATCATTCATGTAATTTCTAATCAGAAATTACATTGCCTTTGCCTAGATCACTGTCTAATGATATAGAAGTACTATTTCTGACGAAGTCACTTGTTTTTCATTTTTATAGTAAATGCAATACTTGATTTTATCAAAAGGTTTTATAATGTTATTGAATACCCTTTCATCAAGTTTATAATTCCAATGCATCTGGTTTTCATTTAATATGTTCATATTTCAGGTATTATGATCAGTCATAGTGCCATTACTCGAAATTTGGTTCAGAAATTTATTTACCTTTTTATTAAACAACTAATTAGTGAAGAAATTGAAAATTTACAAACGCTTGATTATAAGTATTGCAGAATGAAAGTTAGACCAGGTGCACCGCACTTTGTAAGCCAGGTTGAGCAAGGCATGAATAACACCCTCCTTAATTGTACGAGGACTGTCCGAGGGCAGAACCAACTTTTTTCCTATGAAACGGATCACTGTAAAATTTGATAGCACATGTAAACTCGATGAAAGAAACATATTTTTCGCCAGGGTATTATTTTGATTAGCTGAAGAAATGAAATATAAAAATAGATGTTTTTGTACATTTTTCAAAACGTTTCGTTACGCATTCTTGCACTAAAACGATGGAATTGGTCTTATTGTGTTTCAACACTGAACACTTAAATTGTTGACCGATTTTTGAAGTGAAAAGTCTGACATTTGAAAAAATTCATGATTTATTCAATATTTTTAACTTTGATGCAATGTTTAAAAAAATATTCCACATTTTTAGTTCCTAACGAAATTCCCCTTCGATTAAGGTCCGTTTATTATTGCAGTGCGAAAACTCTAGGAGCTGGAACATTCAAAAAATTTAAAATTTTCAGGGCAATCAATTAAAATAACAAAACTGTTTTTCTTTTTAACTCGATTTGAATTACCTTGTGATTACAAGACTTGATAATACATCAAAATGGTACCTACCAATTGCAGAATGGCTCCAGTGCATCTGAGAACATGCGAGCGGGGGTCGTAAGGATGGAGGTAGGAGCTGATAATGGGCGGAAGTTAGAATAATTGGGGGAAATGACTGATGAATATGTTTTCAAAACCAATGTAATTCCATTAGTTGTGCACTGGAATGATGCAATTTTTTATTTAACCCTTGGGAATAAAAACATACACCGATAAGTATTTGTGAAAAATAAAGGTGAATACATATCTAAAATTGCATTGAATACTACGCAACATGGTCCGAAATAGCAACGGTTTGAACTCGGAACACCTTTGAGCTATACCTTCCATGTTTGCTGGAGAGCAACTGAACTGTCTGTGCAGAGAGCATGCATACCAGACAAGTCCACACAAGTCAATGAATAGCATCAAGCAAGTAACGCGCAAATCGAAAGCCAGATGTTGACTGCTGATCCGGGCAGCGCCAAAAGGCTCCAACATCCACATGGTGCCAATTCGTCTGAGAAACCTCACGACTGAATTGATCGTTTCACCTGCATAGGAAGGCTTAGTGTATCTGGACCTCTCAAATGAATCCCCTGAAGCCTCAATCATCATATCTAGAAATTTTCATTTATCCTGCATACTCATATCATCCATAAATCTCAAAACCGAACTTTCCATTATCAAATTTCTAAACATTACTACTGATCAATGCTTTCTGTCCCAATGAAAATTTTAAAACGGCTTCACTGGCATTGTGTTATTCTATTCCCCATTTGATTCTATATACGCATGTAAAAACCAGCAAACGCGGGCAGTCTGGGGAAACCCATCTACCTGGTGAAACAGACTGCCCCCAATGGGTAGGAGCGTAGCTTCGGCCCTACAATCAACACATTCTCTTCCTATTGGGCCAATCAATCATTACTGTGTAATAGCCAATCAACTGTGTCCCAACAATCATTTCACTTGGACTTACAGGAAACATTGAAATAATATAACAATAAAATGCTATTAGTGTAATTAATGCGTACTTATTAGATATGGATATCATAGACAAAAATTAAATGACGTGCTGTGTGTTCACATATTTGGCACGTTGACTCCAATTCTCCACACAGGTAAAATTACATGCCGACAAATATCTCTACTGTGAATTTAAAAATGAAGGATTTTGGTTTCGCAAATTTGGTTACTCTATTAATTTTCTTCCTAATCAGAACTAGCTTATTTGATTGATGAACACAAATTTGACGAAAACTCGAAATTGGTATTTATACATGAGAGTGCTTTGATTACATTAGGTTTGGTTAGATGATCGCATGTACCATATACGACTTACTTCGGAGGCAAAGTGTTAAAACTCTTAAGATGTTCCTAACCCTGTTTACTAAAATCAGTCAATCTATGAAAACACGACGTTTCGATGTTCCTACATGATCATCACGCTGAAACTTCGCAGAATAGATTTAAGTCACATTACCGTTCGGCATTTTGCTATGCCAAAGTGGACGTGATTTTTGGTTCATTAAACTACATCGCCAGTAATCAAAAATGTTGAAATCTTCAAGTTTTCAAGAAAAGATAACCCCACTTTGTCTTTATCTGCTGCATATGGCATAGATTACGCTACCCTTTAGTTACCTCCCAACCTCGCAACTCATTACACTACGACTGTATCTCGCCTGCTAGCGGAGTGTAGATAAAGAAACGGCAACAAGACTTGCAGCAAAGCGCTTGTCACCATGGTCGGTAACGCAGCTATCAGTGCAACAATAGCCCAAACAGACGTACAATATAGGTGACATCATTGACAAATTAAGGAAAAGAGGATATCTATTGACTCGTTAACGGTCATTGTTCACATACGCGTACGTGGACCCCGTGATGTCTCCATTCCACTCGTACGTAAAATTAGTCTCATTTCGTGTTTACAAAGTTTAACAGCTAGCATCTCAGCCATAATGTGTAGATTTATTTCCTTGAAGTTTGTCGCGTAGCACACAGACCACTCCATTCTTCCACACTGCATGAATTTTGCTGTTAAAATTGATAAAAAATTACGCACTTTTTAACATCGGTAAAACTACGCATTAACGTATAAACATCATTAATAATATCATTATTTAACATCATTCATCAATTTTGATCACATCGTACACACTTCGGCATTTTCATTCAGCGAACACATTTTTCATGAAAATAGATGCGTATGTATTCTTTAATTTTGTAAAAAGTCCTGTTTAATGACATTGGTGTAGAATTTTTTATTCCTCCTTCCTAAGATAGTTGGCACCATACGTTAGTTTTTACAGCTCATAGAACAAACACCACACGCAGCTTTAAATGCAGAACACCAATTGAAGTTGGTGCTCGAGCGCTCTGCTGCAAAATCTGAGTTTCATCTCCCGAAAAAACAAAAAAATTATACTCTCAGACCAAAAAAAAATAACCCACCAAGAAACTAGCGAGAAACACCTAGAGGCACATCGATCTCTCTCCTATCAAGAAGGAGATGGATTCGGAAGGGAAGATTCGTGCACTGCAGCGCTCGCTTAAATGACATAGCAATTTGACATTGTCTTAATAGAAAGTGTTAGAAGACAAAAAGAAATATAAAAACTGACGGGTGAGTTTGTCCCTCAAATAACAGTAACATGAAAGTAAACTTTTTTTGCTTGTGTTCCAAAGTCCACAAGCAGTTCCTACGTTTGCTACTGAATTTTTACATAGTTAGACGAATTAACGAAGACACGTGAAATCATTTGAAAATAGGAGCATGACGCGAAAAACGAAAAAAAGAATGAGTCAATCTTTCCTTGTGGCACAATCGACGAAAAACTTAATACCATGTATGAAAAGCTTTAAGTTCCGTTTAACTTCAGGGATTCTTAGTAATTATTTATAGAAAGTACTTATGATAGTGAATATGAATAAATGGAATAAGTTAGTCTGGAAACTGAAGTCCTTTTCACTCCTCATCTTTACCCTGAGCAACTATGTCTACATATGACATGAATCGTTGAATAGGCATCTCGGTAATCTGCTATAGACGTCACGGTAAACTGCTATAGACGTCACGGTAATCTGCTATAGACGTCACGGTAATTTACTATAGACGTAACGGTAATCTGCTATAGACGTCACGGTAATCTGCTATAGACGTCACGGTAATCTGCTATAGACGTTACGGTAATCTGCTATAAACAGCTCGGCAATCTGCTATAAACGGCTCGGTAATTGCTATAGACGGCACGGTAATCTGCTATAGGCGGCTCGGTAATTGCTATAGACGGCTCGGTAATCTGCTATAGGCGGCTCGGTAATTGCTATAGGCGGCTCGGTNGACGGCTCAGTAATCTGCTGTGGACGGCTCGGTAATCTGCTATGGACGGCTCGGTAATCTGCTATGGACGGCTCGGTAAAGGATGAGGAGGAACAGCAAGTCTTACGTGGAATGTTAAAGTATTCGCTGTGACATCAAAATTATTCGTACAAAGTTGTATTTCCAACCTAGGATTGTTCCCCAACAAAGAATTTTCTAGCAGTACTTTCTTAGCGAAATGAACAACATTGTTATGCAACATATTATTCTCGTTGTGAATGTCTACGTGGCAATAGCGATTCAACCTCAAACCTATGACGTGTCGCTTACACCACAGCGAGAGCGTGTTTCTCAAGCAGCGATGTGGCGTCATGATGTCAGACGCGATTCCAAATTCTGCCCAGCTGCCAAACCCTTTACGATCCCAAGTATTTTTTTGCATTCCTGGTACGCTAATAGCACTTTAAATGAAGAAAATAAAACAAACATTTTCTTCGAGAAAATATGAAAACTCCTATGAATCTTGAATGTTGTCCATTTCCATCCGTTTAATTAATAGCAAAATAACGCGAGTCCACTCGGCCATTTTTCAAAGAAGTATATAGGCAAGTCTGGAGTTCGATAAAAATTCATAAATACCGTAACGTTACCAATAGAGTGTTACGAATATCATATGCATTCTACAATATAGATTTAATAAGCCTGTTCATGATAATTCTAATTGTGCGTCAAAAAATAAAATGATATTTTCTAACTGATGACTATCCAAGCGAATTCATTTCCCTCTCTCATTTCACCATGCGAGTATAATTCAAAGTTCTCGAAACTACTCTGTTCATCATCTACGTTACTTGGGTATAAAAAATTCTAAAATCTTTTGCGTTTCCAAAACGTTAATTTATTTTTCGTCACTTAATACCAAATCGTTACGGATTAATTCTTAGGCCTACGGGGAGAAACATTTTACTTCAGAAGTTTGACGTAAAGCACAGCTTTTGCAGAAAGACTCACTCTCGGCTAGCTGAAACTTTTGCAATCATACGAAATCATTGTACAAATTCTTGAGACTATTCTCCAATGATGGCACAAAACTTTGCTAATGCTTGCTCCTCGCGTATCGTTTGAACGATGATGTAATGTGAAAGACGGCATCATTTCCTCAAAGCACAAGTATCTTCCAATTGGCGTGACACGGTTAATGTGTGCCATGCAACTTTGCAGTCTTGGAGCTTTACGAGGCAATGTGAGCAAATGCCAACTTAAAATGGCGACGTTTTGTAAGCTTCAATTCCAAAAGTTACGTCTTCTATGAAAAGCTGCCTAGGATTCGATCGCATGGTTCACTGCCCTCTAAAAGCGGCAGCTCCACAGCCTGTGCCAAAAAGGAAGGGCTTTCTCAGTAATGGGACACAGTATAAAACGGCGGGCTGGTGGGCACCTGATGGAAAGCGACATATTTGGCAGTCAGGGTGCGGCCTTCGGCATTGCATTTCGATAACATAGCAAAAAGTGTTTCCATGAGCACGGTCTGGGAGTGAAAATTGCAATAGTCTTCGTCAGTCTCGTCCTTTTTTGTCAGTATGATGCCGTTCATGTACAAAATTTATTGACTGAGGAAAATTTCAAAAATGCTAGGAAGGTGCCAAGCACCTTCGCGACGCATATTTGCGGCTTCCAAATAAAAAGCTCAGAACGCCCTGACACTCCAAAACTTCATTCGTATGTACAATTAGGAGCTTTGTAAAATGGCAAGAAGACACGACGCGAGCTGAACAGTTATTATTCTATTTTGAGATTGGTCTCTATTTGCTGGAAAGTAGTTGCAATTTCACCCGAAATGCACTCGCATATATATAGACTGGGAATACTTTCCGCTAAATTACTACGTGTTTTGCGTGCCCCTTCGAAATAGCAGTCTGTTATTTCAATGCTCGTAGAAGAAATCTGCTTCTTAGACAGCTGCGATACTGCCATTTTGTTTATATATGTTGAAATCTACTGGTGACGCCAACCAAACGGGATATTTGACCCTATAAAACCAAAATTCTATCGCGATCTTATTACTGCCAGCTTGTACAAAAACGTAACAGAAGTGATATCAAATGGTTCAATACTGTAATGCTCGTTCTTTTAGGATTGATAATATTTTAGTTCTTTTTAAACGAAAATTTACTCTACTTACCACGGGCCCAACCACAGCATATACTCGTAATATGATGATATTTGGCAGTATATTCGAGTTTTTCCTACAACTCCTTTATTGAGAATTTCAATATATTGATCTGGCCAAAGAGGCAAATACCAGTTCGAGCTAAAAACCACTCGAGCGTTACCAAAACCATTTCACAGCCACTCCATGCTTCAGTTCGACAGCGCTTTGCCCGGATCAAAGACTTCTATCCCTGCACTAGTGTTCTCCACGCATGAAAGCGCTCGGACGCTAAGGACAAAGCAAGCAACAACGCAGCGAACTGTGCTACATTCTTTGTTGAATTTTCGAGTACATTCTACGGTTGCAAAGCATGTCTCCCAAATAAACATTGAACTTTGTTATTAGAAATTTTGTAATTATACCTGTCTTAGGAAAATGTTACAAATTATTCAATATTCGTACAGTATTCGCCTACTTTCGGGAACAGTATTATCCCGGAAAGTAGGAAGTTTTTATTCCTTTCGTTATAGTACCATGATATTCACTGAAAATTAGTTCGAAGAACTATTCTTCACTTTGGCTGTTTAATTGTGAGTATTCGCCCGCTATTCGAGCAACGACGAAATACTAATGTATAATATAGAATGTTATACAGAGACGTTGGTATATGTCTGACAGTCATATTTTCTCATATCTGAAAGACTTGTAAAGTGATACATAATTTAACACGGGTTAAGTCACGAAATAATTATCACATGCGGAACAAAACTATTAATAAGTGAAGACATTTCAAGATGAAAAATGAGTACGGATCGAAAAGGGCTTGAGTTATTTTGACGAAGCCATGTGCCTTTCGACAGTGATACAGTTGTAAGCAAGCTTCAATTAGTCAAATACTTCACCAGTTACTGAAATCAATACTGAGTACCCCCAATTTCAAGGGAAAAACAGCATGAAAGAAATGATTTATCTTTTTTTAAATTGGTTATGCTTTCAACGACGTAGATTTTAAAATAAAGGAGTCTCGAAATTCTGATCAGAGAAAAACTGTACGAGTATGTTTAATCGAAACTGAAAAACATTTTCCAAGAAAAGAAAGTTGTGGACGGTTCTGTGGAGATCTCCTTATGCAAGGGCACCAATATCAAATACACTAGTGCGGGGATAAGCTTGGACAGCGAGCCGCCATTCAGCGCACCTGAGTATATTTTCAGTCTATTCCACTGTGGAATGCAGCAATTTTATTACAAGATAGACGCTTGGATTGGGCTTCGTAAACGCGAGTTATTCAGGTGGAAAAATAAGTAAAAGAACAGATAAGCGCGATACGATAATCTCAGTAGGATAAAACGAAACTGGGAGACCTTATCAACTACGGCGGACTTCAGCACACGTCGTGGAGTGCGCATAACGGCACAAGGCACGAACAGCGTGCACTATGACAGCCGTGTTAACGATGAGACTGAAACTGGCGCTAGAATAGAAGGATAAAACTGAGGTTATCGAAAGGACATCAACAGCTGAGGTTTCATACTGTAAATAATACATCGTTGACAAGTTTGTCATTGCCTAAAATTGCAATTTTTCATTTCAAGCATATTCAAGACTGGCAATAGTAAGACGCACCATGAACAAAATATCATATTCTAAATTTCTCTAAACATGAATTGATGATAGTGAAATATTGCATGATGTCTTCAAAATACTATATTGAAGATCATATTTTTAATGCACTAACGACCCCGTTCTCAAGTTCGTAGGAGTTCACTACAAATTTTCGGTTGGGTGAAACGATCATGAGCTTGAATAGTGGTTCACCAAATCATCGTGTTTAAATAACATTTTCGATCGACGCTTTTAGGTCTTCGTGCTAGCTTGGTTTGAACAATACCTTGCGTAGGTATCAGATTCTGTTGAAATGAAAGAGGCTCATGTTGTACAGCGACTGTGGTACTTTCAGGTACCAGAAAAAGACGTCCCTCTAACTTGATGCTGGCGTCAAATAGCGCCAGCACCTTAAAATCCCATCCCGTTCTGGAGCGTCATTCATTTTAGGAAACTTAACTTAACCAAGCTGACAAATTAAAAAATTCAGTCGCTTGACTTCATGTAGGTATTTAACGTTTTGTAGACAACCGACATACGAAACAACATAGAACACTTACTTAACGTAAGCATACACACGTCATAATGAGATATTTTATTATACTTTGGCTTTAAAAAAAAAATTTTTTGACACTGGACTACTACTGTAATTGCATAAAATTTACTGAAAAGCTTCAAATTTAGGACAACTGTATACGAAAAACCCCTGAGAATACAATAGCCGTAGTTGACGTTTTACATGGATTGGGGGCACACAAGTAAACGTTCACTTTAAATCCATGCTTTTATTAAATGTCTTGCAAGCCAACTCACTGAACATTTCAACAGAACACGCACTCTAGTTAACAGAGAGAAATTATAAAACAAAGCATTGAACTTTACAAGTAAACGGCATCATATGCATAAAAATCATACAGCAAATAAAATAGCGAAGACAACAGGTCTAAAATTCATCTTTAATAAAATTTGAACGTTTCGGCAATTCAGCCATCTTCAGCATCTGAAATTTGAAATCGAAAGAATAATTCGTACTGTAAAACACAGAGATTTTGTCATACATGGCATGACAAAAGTACGAAAATAATTCGGTGACACGTCAATCACACAATAATTATAATAGTTTTTCGGTCACATCTAGTCAGAGTTACTTGCAGAACATTCTAAAAATTCAGAGACGAAAAATTAACCTATTTTGGTGTCATCTTAAGTCTAAAAAGGAAAATATATAATTTAATGTCTGAAAAGAAAAAATGAAAAATTGCCCAACTTAGATCTGTTGAGTTTAAGAAACTTGGATGAATCCCTGAAATTCTCAATATACCGAAAGCCAACACACGCCAATAATTATTCGAAATTTGCCAACAACCACACGAAATTAGACAAAAAGTTCGTCTTGAATGAGCAGTTCGTCATAACGATGCAGTCAACTAAAGTATGACAAAGAGAGCAAATGAGTTATACAGAGAAAATTCCCTAGAAAAGGAAAAACAGCGAATCATTTAAGACCTCGAAGACAATGGATACCCGAAACAGTTTATTTCCTCTGTCATGTCAAGGATGCCCTCTTGAAAAACCCAAAAGTAATTTCCGAATCCCGTTAGACACGTGACTGCTCTCTATACAGGGTGGGCCACAAAAAAGTTTTTTTTTTCAAATACTTATAACTCCGTAACTAATAGCCGTAGAAACTTTTACAGGGTCTCATTTTTACCGCCATATAATGTTCTTTTGTCGCGTTAAATAATTTTGCATTTATGGTAATATTTCACGAACAGATGAACAATGATTGTGAGACGTTTTTTTCCTTTTAGCTTGGACAATTCTATACACACAATCTATGATTCCAATTAATAAGGGTAGTAAAAGTGTAAAATAATAATAAAAATGAAGATTATGGACTTTTTAAATTAAATTATTACTTCTTACTTCAACACAAGAATATACTGTTTCCATTATAACCAATAACCACAGTCGCTTTCGAAGCACTTTAGACCTAGGACTTTCATTCCTAGCATTGATTTTTAAATAGTTTCTGGAAGGTTTCTAAATTCATTAACATTTTGAATGATGCGATAACGCATTCTTCAAGGTCATAGAAACACGGATGACGGAGTAAATTGCGTTTATGAATGAAATAGGAATGACGTAGTCATGATACAGTAGTGTCACGATTCTAAAAAATTATAACTGTTCACTTTTGTGTATTTAGAAATGCCCTTGAGCAATGGCAACAAAACGACTCTCACTCATTGTTCATCTGTTCGTGAACTATATATGCAAAATGACTTTTTCTGATAGAAGGACATTGAAAGGCTATGAAAATGAGATTATATAGAAGTTTCTACGGCTATTAGTTACGGAGTTATAAGTATTTGAAAAAATGAAACTTTTCTGTGGCCCACCCTCTATTTGGAACATTTGAAACATTTATTTAACACAATTAATTTAGATCAGACACAGTTTTACAATCAAATGAGTAGATCATCAAAGTTTCCACACCCAAACTAGCGCTGGAGTTCGTTCCTCATCTGCCAAGTAAAGTTTTTAGAGTATCAATGTTATGAGACAATTTAGTCAATTTATATTAAAAATACTCAAAAATATTCAAACACATTTGATAAGAAGAATCTTTTCATAGAACTGCAGTGCATACATAGGGCGTTCCGTAACGGACGTTTCATTTGAAAGGTAAATTAATTAAATAAATTTCTACGAACAGGGCTACATTCTGTATTATTCTACTGCGGTATATGTATTCCGTTTATGCATCGAGCGCACCATTTGTACGCGTGCGGAGGAGCTTCATGTATTTTTGTCCTACTCAAAAATTTCTAAATTACCCCCGCCTCCCATGGTCGGTTACTGAAGATGTTCCGTAACTAGAATTTCGTCCGAACTTGCTTGAAGATCTTGATGCATAATTCGATGTAGTGAAGGGGTCAAGTTGCCCAATTGCTGTAAATATCAGCAAATCGACTTTCTTGAACTCAGAGTAGCACTGTGTTGCACAGCATTTATGTCAATCTACAATAGAAACGCCAAGCCAAAATTAGTCGGACAAATGATATCGCAAATATCACTGATACGAACTTCCTTATTTGACAGTTTCACTACCAGTTTAACCCGGTAATTTTCTCCTTTCTAAATCCTTAAGTGCGTCACAGACGGACCAGCCAAGGAAGCAACAGCTGTGTATTAATATATATATATTTATGGAGGATTTTTTATTTGTTCCTCCGCCTTGGCCATTTGGCCGTTGGAGCTTAACTTATTGTGTTGAGCTTTTTCATTAGTCTCATAACCCAAACGCATAGGGTACTTCATTGCTCCCCATAGTGGTCCGAAGTGTTCGAGCTTTGCATCACATTCTCTATGGTCTCGCAGAATGTCTTTACGACGAGAATTCACAGCTCGTGACCGCATTCTATGCACGAGCGCACTTGCATCTAGATAGATTATACTTAAAGTACACTTCGAGAAACGATAGGATTCAAGCTAGCACGTTGGCGGAGTAACTAAAAGTTTTTTGCATGAATGCAATAAACAATCTGAAAACCGTATGACGCACGCGCACTCAGAACGAATTTGTGGGGAGTCATGGTCCCATAAATACCTTCGTTCGTCACGCTCGTGGACGAACAAACGATGATTACTCAGGGTAAAATTTTGCACCAAACGCTAGTCAATGCACTTGTTGGGGGCGTGCAGAGTAATTAGGGTCGCACATAAATATTTATATCATCTTAGGAAATTAAAAATTAAGTTTTCTTCTGAGATTAATATTTATTAGTCACTGAGTTTTCGACTATTAAATTCTTCGAAAGTTTTTCGGAAGCTCGGTCACAAATAAATATTAATTTCAGAAGAAAACTTGAAATTTAAATTTTTTAACTTTTGAATCTGAGAGCCTTTCAACTTTGGCTCATATATCATGTTATTAACATTATATGAATAATTATTTGGTTTGCTTAGACAAGAGTTAAGCTATAAATTAGGCACGAATATTATTAATATAGTCGCACACTAATAATAATATGACTAATATGAAAATCCAACACAAATATTAGGCAATAACTGTAGGAAAGTGAATATGAACAATTTTTATTTGTTTTCTTACCGATGAAATATGCGATTCACTCTCGAGTGAAATATGTGTTAGGCGTACACACTAAAAGTTCACTAGTTTACATTCAACGTTGCTCGATCCTGGTTTGATCTCCGTCTGCCTTCATGCTCGACAGGTGGAACAGCGTTATGTCCGTGCTACTGAAAAAAAACTGAATTGTCTCTTCCTGATAAGTTCAGCTTCGTCGCAAGACAGAACAACTTTCACATGACACCTCCAGACGTGCCCGACATGAGGCACGACATGCACGGCAACCCCAGCACCGCGATGGAAGTGACAAATTCCAGAGTCGAATTTCGCGCGTCGTGCTCCGAGACGTTAAATTCCTCGAGCATAAAACGAGTTTCTGTAGAGATGAAAAAATGACCGCAGAATTTAGGAGCCCATTTTTCTGTGCAACAAAACTAGAGACGATAGGTCGTGAGGTCAAGGCTGGAGCAGCTGCAGACGATTTGAAATCGCGGTTGTAATAAAGGTAATAGTGGATTTTGGTAATGATGCAGTGCAATTGAAACGAAAATTGCAGTGCAAAACATTGACGAAATCTCGAAATATTCACGCTTAAAGTCAAGAGCAGTTGCAAATTTCAAAATATTCAGTAGATTAACTTGATCAACGATATTTTTGAATGCTCTTTCGATTTATGTCAGTGCTGCACAA
Source organism: Orchestia grillus (assembly GCA_014899125.1). Lineage (NCBI taxonomy): Eukaryota > Metazoa > Arthropoda > Malacostraca > Amphipoda > Talitridae > Orchestia > Orchestia grillus. The sequence continues at coordinate 1,565 of VOMN01118145.1, read as the reverse complement.
TTTTTATATTGGAGTTTTAAAATTTTGACACCCTTTTTCAAAGTTACAACATTACAATTTAATGGGCTAGCCTTGGACTAATTATTCACACTAATACACTTCATCATGAGCGGTCAAGTTGGGAGTGAAGAAGTCTAAGCCAAGCTCTCGAATTGAAGAAATTTACTGTGAACTATCAGCTACCGACCGTATATTTCAATCAAATATTTTAATCTTGTACGAGTAAGTAAGTTTGCGCCACTCGGTGTTAAATTCAAGCGAAATTTGAAATAGGAAATGTATTTTTCCTTATGTAGATGTCGTGCTCATTATAATTATCGTCCGATCAAAATGTATTTATATCCTTCATCTCCTTTGTTCATGATTGCCAAAGAACAAACAATCTATCCTCGTTGATTCATCGGATTGAAAAAGTTAGTATGTGCAATGAATTAGCGAAGTTCCAGGGTTTTCGAATAACTTTCTTCACTTAGAGTTTGGACTTGATCAAAATGAGGCTCTTTATCCCAGAGCAATTGAAACTTTAATTTTACGCCTATAAAAATTACTGACGTTAATGTTAGACAATAAAAATAATACAGTTCAGTTTTAAATTCTAAATATTTCGTTCAACACTGGGGTGAATATACCCACAAGTGCAGAAAATGGGAACGACTATACACGTAATATGTCACTCTTTTCAAAACCAAATTGGTTCTCAAAGGATTTAAGTCACTTCACTCTCGAAGCAAATTACGTGTGATGAACAAAAGTGCGAACATTAAACATTAATGTGTGACACGATTCAATTGAGACACAGACCAATCCCGAATGTCCTCCTCACCTTTTGAAGTTCGCAGAAGACGATCTCGGAGCGCAAAACCTTTTAGCTCTACACGAGAAACATCTTCGATCAAGGAAAGCGAAGGAGGGAAGCGTATTAACAGCAGAAAAGTTACTTTGCGTGGCAGGTAACTTATCCTTTGTGCACGACAAATCCTGACGCATTTGTTACGCTCATATTTTGATAGAAAGGGAACTTCTAGAAATGTAACTGAGAAAGCACTCTCCCTCTATGTAATAATGTCTCTTGATGTTCGCTTTGTACTGAAAGTGAGCTGAACATAATCAACTATTATTCCCCACAAGAATATTCAGCCTTGTAAGCACTGTATTTGAATTTTAAGGCTAAGGAACATTTACGGTCAAAAGTTTTCATTTGACTCAGAACAACTAGCCACAATTATTTAGAGCTTCCTAAATAGCGAAAGCAAATATTTTGATTGGAATTAAAAAATATTTTCCATCTGACTTCACTTTATGCATCCAGAGAAACTGTAGAACGTGTCTATCAAAATTTTCAGGTTACTACTTTAAAATGTGAATTATTGACTTCTGAATATGTTATCTTTAAATCCCCAGGTCATCACCATTAACAGTATGTTCACACATACACAAGTAGAATGGGGGTAGGAGAGCAGCCTAAGAAACCAGCGGCAGCTACCCGTACGCCTGGCCAATCTCACTCAGCCCTCCACAGCAGCCCACTCACTCAGCCCTCCATAGCAGCCCACTCACTCAGCCCT
>VOMN01118140.1:0-19193 GCA_014899125.1 Orchestia grillus | reverse complement strand
ATTATTCAGTGATTAGCAATGCATTGTGTGTCTGCGTATCTATGTCCAAGTCAGCGCCACAGGAGGTAAGGCCCTTCCAACGTATGATGCCGTGCTCCCAGGACCGGACTGGGGCATCAGCTCTATTCGCCTAATACAACTCCCACTTTGTGTGCACGCCAAAGCATCATGCAAAATTTTCAATACCGCGCGCGACTTTTCGTATGAACAGCATGATGGACTAGTGCATCTTCATGATCATACATGTTATTCAGCTATTACATTTCATTGCATCCGTGAATTACAGAATGCCTCGTACAAATATTCTCCAATATATTACATTACACATTGCACAATACCTCACTTTATTCATCGTACGAGCTAACACGTTTTACACGACTTATTTCATTTTAGGATCTGTGCGATCGTTCCACTTTAATTAATGCGCTCACCATGCCGTATGAGCCCCCGCATAACCCCACACAACAGTCCCCCGCCCCCCACTGAGAGCACGAAGCACGATGGTGTCTGCCCATCACACTGCATCACTACCTCGTCCACCAAGCTGCTCACGCCGTCCCTGCAATGATATACATTCAGTGAGCGCCTAATGCCAGAATGGCAAATGTTAGTGACAAGTCAGTCAGAAATCTGGTGCGATTTGAGAGCCTTGTAAATGGATGTTAGAAGGCACAAATTCATGAATTACCAGCTGTGGTTAGAGGTCGTGAATTAGAGTTATCGAATTAGGGACCCGTGAACTAGGGCGCTAATGTACTCCACTGACGTTCGGAAGGAGTAACTAAGTTATGAAGGTCTTGCTCAAATGATGGTTCAAATTTGCCAATGCTAAAATGATTAATATCAATTATGACTTAGTTTTGCGTTAGGAAACTATGATGAGAATCACGCAAATTTGAACACAATATTTTCAGTAATTATGGAAACTACACTTCTCGAACGAATGCGAATACTAGGACTTCCCTCATCTGATAATATATTTTTAAGATGAACCCATTATGTGACTCTGCATAATAAAACAGTAAGTATAAATTACTACAAGTATTGACGTATTCCATGTTGAGTCCACCGAATAGTTGTTTAACTACTCTACAATTAAGATAATCAATATTTTTATGCCCAATAGAAATATTTAGTGAAAACCTTTAATAACCATAATTTTTGAAAGTATTTCACTAGTTTCTGTGCTGCACTTCATCGATGAAATTTTTCCCGGCACTTTAAAGAGCGAAGTTTATTCAAAAACGGTATTCACAAGCGCTAGGGATCAAGTGCAACTTCCGTGAGTGAGGCTTCATTTGCAGGCTGGAAGCTGCGCGCTATTAGACCTTTGTAAATTAAGGCATCGAACAGCACTGCTCATCGGAATTGGAATACGTAAGTATGACTTAGTTCATCTCAAAGTGCGTGCGGAAACGTGTGAGACAAACGCCTGATGGAGCATTCGCTAAATTCCATATACGCTCCTCCACAATCCATAGTGCACAAAATCTATCGTATTCTGGACGATGGGTGGGTGAAATTTTCCTCGTAATTTTATCGTGAAACTACAAGTAAGAATTAAAAAGCAAGACTTTATGAATTGCACAATCAGAACCGGTAGGTACAGAGCGAGTCCTTAAATATTAAGAAAAAATAAAATAAAGCATGCGATGTAAAAATTTACCCCCGTACAGCGAACGCTTTAACATCAGAGCAAAGATACGAATGGATTAAATTTTTGGTTAGATTCGATGCGTGTGCTCAGAGGTAAGAAAACACCCACGAAAAAGGTTACTCCAAACACAATAAGAAGCAAAAGCTCACCATATGAGGGGGTGGTCGAAAGGGTGCACGTAGAGCAAGCGGCCGTCAGACTTGGTCAGTTCCAGCGCCCTTTCATTAGCATCGTTCCAAATGGAACCATGTACCTGTTCCGGTCAGGCCAATCAGTGCTACCGATATGTTTACAAATGTTTAGGAAACAATTTCTTGAAAGGGTACCTTACTTTTGCTCCGCCCTGTATATACGGCACCGATCGAGCTACGGGATCATAATTGCTACAGCGCTAGTAGTCGTCAATGACTAAAGCACGTTAAACACAACTTCATTACTGGTGAGATCAAGGTCAAATCATCAACGAAATTGGAGCAACGAAATCTACAAATCTTTGTCAGTTGAAACGGACGTCGCCTACCAAGATGACCCCTCGTAGGGATAACGGGACCCGACGTGTGCTGAACGCCACAACGATCATTTAATTTTTAGCCATTGTTTTCAATAATACTGTGTTTTCAGTCGTCATTTATTATTACAACCGTAAAATATTTATGAATTTTGTTAATGGATTTATTTATTCCTTAAACATACTCGTCCTAGTCTTTTCTCTTTTATCCGGTTGGCTCAGTTAATATATTTCACCTGTACATCAAGCGTGCAGCGCTACGTGTAAAAGGAGTAGTCAATAAACGTCAACTCAAGGGACAATAAATTCTACGAATAATGCTGAAAATATTGAATTATATCTCTTTTATAAATTTCGATCTATATGGTTCCTACGGAACAATTTCTTTTGGTGAAAACATAAAACTCTTCAAGGCATTTTATTATGCTGCATCTTTTCTCATTATTCTACTGTACAGTACTCTGTGTGTTGTAATGAGAATGATTTATACTAGATCATGAAGTTGTTTCTTCAAGATACAATTAGACTCACCAAGAAATGAACCATACGAAAGCATCTTCCTTGCGTGTGAAAATGAGCACAGTTATAAAGAATTTTAGTATTCTCAGGAATAAAAGTGAGGAAATCTTTACAATTCTTAAGAATTTTAGCAGCCCTGCGTATGAAACTCTACGAAAAGTAAGTAAATTATTTTTTCTAGTTTTCTTGTGTATATAACCCTAAAAATCAGTCCAATCTTGAAAAAAATAGTTTCCTAACATACCAATCTTAAAAAATAAGTACAACAATGAATTTTCTTTGGTTTCCTTGCACATAAAAGTGTCAAAATAAGTACATTTATCTAGAGTCTTCTTCAATATTCTCGCATGGGAAACTATCAAAATGAATATATTTACCAAAATTTTCCCGGAAATCAATCAGCTTCGAGCAGGGAGCCTGACCTCGACAGTAGCGTGCTCTTTCTTGAGCTTGTCGACCATGAGTGCCGGTGTGGACTTGGGCACCACGACGGTGGCAGGCAGCCCCAGCCGAGCGGCGGCGTGGGCCGCTGCCAGGCCCGCGTTCCCCCCCGAGGACGACACAACTCCTCCCACTCCTCCTTCTGTCCACTGTGCAAAGTACAGGTAACACAGTAGAGAATGAACGAACTTACAGTGCACAAATGTTTCGGAATGCACGGCAGCAGTAGTGAATGCACCGATATTCTGGGTCTTTAAAAAATATAAGCATGAGAGGCTTAAGTCTATCGCTGAAAACCAAGAACGTGCTGCCTTATGTATCCAAATTGTACAGAGTAAGACTGATAAAGATAAGGGTTAAATAGTTGATTGTTAGATACAGAAAGATAGAGTGCAGAACTTGAAGGAAACTTTTATAAGCAGCAATTTCTTTTGCCTAGTATCAATTTCCTCATGCTAGAGAAATGCATCCGTAAACATTTCTTCATAGATAACAAACAAATCAAAATTTACAGCATATATCAGAAGTAAATAGACACCAATGAAGAGCCTGAGAAGACGCAAGCATGGATAAAATTAATTACTATCTAAGGAACGACGACTTAATAAACTTTTTGTACTTGTTCGCATCGATGTAAATTCATCTCGTGTTCATTCACTTCTGCCCTATCTCCAAACATACATAAAATTATAGGCTGAAGTGGAACATCTTACACTTTTTTGGACAAGGTTGCCGATGCCCCTGATCTTGAAGGAGCCACTGGGCTGCGTGTTGTCTAGCTTCAGGAGGACCTGTAGTCCACAAGCCTCCTGCCTCAGTTCTGAGCTCTCGACTAAGGGCGTAACCTTGTGAAAAGGAGCATCGCTGTAGCTTCGGTGGGCTGCTGGCGTCTTTTTTTCCATGATGGCAAAATAGCACGAAACCGTTGTTGTTTCAAAGTTTTTTCAATGACGTCGGCTCGTAATCCATGCAAGTCGTTCAATTTCCGTCAAATGTGTCTGTTAGTTTAGGTGAAGCAAGTTAAAATTTTTTTATACTTTAAGCTAGATTCACATATTCAAATATAGTAATACTTTTTGAAAAATACGCGGCTAGTTTTCTATTATAAACAAGACTGCTTTTCGCTTCCAACGAGACATTTTATGAAAATAGAATTTCAGCGTTCCATTCGATGAATGAAAATCACGAAGACCATAAATAACGCTACAAATGAATCAAGAGGGTGAGCATAACACTCATTTAATTAAAATGAACCATTTTACACCTTTGTCTACATGAAACTCCGACCTAGCTGAATTGGTAGCATACTCTCTCACAGGTCAAAAAATATATATTTATCTTTCGTGTGGAAGCGAGTTCGAAAAATTTTAATGAACATCAAACCAGCAAACTGAAGATGGCCAAAGGAGTCAAAAGACGTATGTATAATAATTTAAAATCTGAATAGATCAGATGATGCAAGGTAGCGCCCTAAACTCAGCTCAAGCGGTGCTCCTACGAAGACAAGCTTTACGTACGGAAGGAAAAACTTACAATAGTAATTAGATTCAGGAAGTTAATTGCGAGATTCACTGAGAACCAATATCTGCCATCACGAGATTGAGAAAATAATGATCAGGCTAACCGAACTGCAAAACTTGGCATTCAACAGATCTTGTGTCTTAACGTGCTAATTTCGCGCATCGTAGCACAGGACAACTCACACATTGTAGTAGCGTGAAGTACCACGAGGAAGACAAACACGAATAGGGGGCCTCCTAGGAGAAGCATAATCGCATTTGCTTTTTTATAGAACGTCAAATCCAAGATGTCAATCATAGGACAATTTACTTCAGTTTTGTGGTCATATATCAGACTAACAGATACCGTATGCACCATTACATGTAGTATGTCAGATAATAGACATTATATATGAATAGAAGGTCAATCAACTACCAAAGCTAATTGGAACAACCATAACGGACATTCGCTCACTTTTGAAAATTATGAAAATGTACATTAATTTAACAATAAACAACGATCAATCAACCAGGCATGAAACTTCAGACATCATGCGGCAGTCACACCAGCAAAACTGAACTTTAAGACACCTCCACTGTAAACAAGCCAACGTATACAATACATAGGCAACACACCACACGGCAGCCATGACAGCACTTCTATGAATGAAGCTTGGCCACTGCCGGCACTGTTAACGACGTTACCACACAGTCTGACCTTGCAGGCGCTCTCTCATCACGTCTTCTGTGAGGGCCTCTATCACTGTAATCTTGCCTGTCGATCGGTGGGCGTACGTGCTGGTGCGAGTGTACATAGGTACATGGTCCTGAATGTGTGTACTCAAGATATGATCAAGAGTAGATACGCAAATGGGAGTGGAGATGAGAGTGCGTGAGTGGTGTGTAGATAAGGCAGGACTAACGAAAAAGATAAAATGGCAAAGTAAAATTGCACTGCGTATCTGAATTGAATTATTGGTCTTGACACCGAGTGTTGATGGGCAATGCTTTGTGAGGAAAATTTTGAGTTTACCTCAGATAATATTTTGCTGAGTAACAAACGTGACTGAGAAATGGAGGAATCATAAAATCATTTAATTTGAATGTTTCAAGCTAAAAGCTCATTTTCAACAAAATCTGGAAGCAAGAAAAGGAATCATGATATAGTACTCAAAATTGACAACTGAAAATGTGAGAGCCAAAATTAGGAACAAATTTAAAATGCACACTAGTTAATGGTTTAATATTTTTAGAGAATACGCGCTCCGTATATCATTATTTCGTTAAGGGAGTGTTTCAGTTCGTGAATATACATGGATTCCATAACACGCTGGTCAAAGTTCCAGGAGTTATTTGCACTCTACTGACGAATTCTAAAATGAAGATCACTTCCAAGAAATTGGTTTGTTCGATGGCGGTGACCGGCGCTCCGCAACCCTCACGTACATCGCTCTGTGATTGGAACCCACATACTCTGATACTCAACGCGATAAAGTATTTAGACAGGGGAAAAACAGGGAAAAGCCGCATGTCAGTCGGTTAAGCATTTTCAAACTGCAGACAGACTCTACAGTTTACGCATTAACTAATATGAAATGAATGGAAAATTCCGGAAAAAACATTTTAAGATCTTTTCTCAATTACTTTTATTAAAAATTTGTTTCTTAAAAAAGATATTCCTGATCGAATTGATGTAAATATTATTTGATTCAGCGTTTAGATGGCGTTTTGCTAAATTAAAAATGTAATCTCAATGAGACTAAGTCAAGATTCTTTTCATCGCATTTCTTGATGAGGGCATTTATACAAAAATAGTTAACGTAAACATCTTAATATTTATCTATAATAAATTACACCATACGTATTGATTCGAATGGTTGAATATATCTGAGTTACGTAGAGTTACTTCCATCATTGAATATGATTAGCAAACATTAACATTCGGAAAAAACTTCAATCACACCTGATGGTTATGACTCAAAAACTTGAAAAGCCAGGCGTCCATCTACTCCTACAATTTGGGCCACGCAATCCTCAAGTTTTAAAAGAATTACAGCCAACCAAAGTTCATACAGTGATTATATTTACTTTACTAAAATGGTTTTTCTCTTCACTAATGGGAATTTCCATGAGCCACTCTGAATATTTGAAAGTGACGTTTAAAATTACGCGAAAGAGCATCGGGCACGTCGCACATCGCGATGAAATGCTCGGAATTCATGTAGTTATGACTTGCTTAAGTCTATTAATATCATAGAAACTAACTAGGTGCATGGAGAGTCAACACGCTGCAACTTAATAAGCTAAATTATCAAAGTAGAAATTTGTAAAGTTAGACTGCACTTTTTGACCAAGAACCGACAAGGCATCACTCATGAGGAGGCGTAAACAGGCAGAACGGGGGACGCTCGGAAGGTCCTCTCCTGCTGCTTCGCTGTGACGCCATTCGGCGTCTCGAACAAACTCTTTTTCGGCGACGATGCAGTTTTTCTGATGGTAAAATGACCCACCGGTTGGTCACACCGCAAAGAACGTGTCAATGAATGCGAGGCTATTAGTTAAATGCCATTACGATAAAAATGTTATCTAATAAAACAGCAAATGCCTAATATAGTAGAAGGCTCAAAATAAACAAGATTTTTGAGACATTTGGTCCATGAACGAGCATCGACGTTACAGAGCGGTGGGTATCAAACATGATATCGAAAGCATGATACCGTACATTGCAATTTTGATACGAAATATCAACCTCAAGTATATTCATACATCAATGTATTTGCGTTTCCCTTACTTAAAAGTAATCAATACTGACATAAAATACTAAACTTACTTTGAAACAGAGTAAAAATTTCACATCTTACTTTCCAAATTTTCTAAAATCAAATTCTTATCTTTGCCATGTTTTAAGTTACAACCACCTTATTAACCCTTTTTCCTTTATTGTATGATTTGTATCATATATTATACCATGAACATGTCTAAATGAAACCGCATGAGTATGAAATTTGTTCTGCCCGTGTTCATAGTGAGTAAACACCGTAAACCTTCAGTTACACTCTGGCTTCCGTCGACGGTAATGAAACACTAGGCATTATTCTATACATAAATAGCAGTAAATACCTGCCAAGAAATGTTACACGTTAGGTAGCAAACTGTTTCAAAAGAGAAAGGGTTAACGACGAGTAAAAAATTTCACCAACATTAAGCATCAAGGATAAATACGCACCCATCTCTCTCTTATTCCAACTGGGGTGATTTTCAAGGTAAACGTGCAGCGCTCCTTGTTGTGTACTCACATAAGCCTCTGCAACGACAGATGCTTTGAGGTTCTTTGCTAATATTCTCCTTATGAATTCGGAAGGCAAGAAAATGTAATTGATCAAGTTTTGCCGAGTATTTAGGACCAATGAGCCGAAGCAGACTCGACAACTTGATGCGTATACTCGTATGCATGAAACGATCGCGAGCTCGATGCACATTCGTCCCCCGTCCGAAGCCTCTGAGCGAAGAGGCCCCGACGAGCCGAAATGGAAAGCGCACTCGATCCAAATGTGATTACCATGTCCTGCAAAACCCACAAACAAACCGGAATTCTTCCTACGGTTTACAAACTGCGGTCCTTCAGCTTCAATTTCATCGCTTGAAAAAACTGAAGTTACAGAGAGATACATTTGCCAAGTGCTCGTTGTAGAGTCCGGAGCTCGTGTACGGTCTAAGGCAAGCTGAGCTGTAAAATTTTCTACTTTGTTTCCAAAAACATCGAGTTTCAGAGTTCAAATTAAGAACAATACACGCATCAGGGAAACAACACGTGACAAGGGTGATGAGATAAAAACGATCATTACGAAAGACTACCTCAGTGAGCGTAGATTCTGAATCAGATCAGAAAGAGCAAATGGCTCCGTATATCAAAGAATCTCTCTTCTAAATGGTTACGAAAACTATAACTAGCTTTTATCAGTCCAATCCTGCAACGAACAAACCGAGGCACGACTAACTAGCCTCCTCGACTGAAAGTTATAACAGAAAACACTAGGTAGAATCGAAAAGAAATAATTTGTATATTAGAATTTAAAATTTGCCCGACACTCTGCACGGCAAACACCGCGTCGTTCGCTCCTCACGTCCGACGAGCTGTAAAAAATACTTTTGCGAGCTCGAGAATGTCATTCTTTTTTACCTGTCTTTTTTTTAAGGAGAAACCCCAACCCTCTCGAAGCAAATCTCGTTTCTAACATCACTAAAGTGTGATTTTACACATGAAACTTGAATATAACGATAACGGAGACCTTGTCTAAAAAACTGAGAAAATATCGGGACTACTCTATGCAGTCTCTAGAGTTCTAAATACAATTAGCATGGTGTCATTATATTATTCACTTGTGTACCCACATATAACATACGCAATAACAATATAGGGAGGAGCACCTCAAAAATACTTCGTGTTGATTAAATATAATGACTTCCGACCCACATTACATACTGTTGGTATGTACAAGCAAGCTAAAATATTGACAATCCGGAGCATATTCAGGTATATAGTAATCAACTTTATTCGGAAGGCTCTTAGTGAGAAAAGATTATTGCAACATTTTTACCCACAATTCCCTCAAGGCTTTTTTCAATTAGAAAAAACTCTTAACCCTCCTCAAATAAGATATCGATGAGCGATCTGTGATTTTCCAAAGTGTATTGTATTTCAACGCATATTCACATGCACCCATGAGTTAAAAGTCGTTTAAAAGGCTACAAAGATCATGTATTCACAGAATTATTGTAATTTGGCGCGTGAATCAATTGAATTTCTTTCATCACCATTGTCTTCGTTCGAATTTCTACCTCGAGGATAGCCAACTTCAAGTACTAGAACTTTTTTATCGTAATTGAATCTGACATATCTGTCTTATGTTCTTCGATGGCAACTTTACGTGAGGTTTCTAGAACACTAATTTTAATTTTCACTAACAAATAGATGAAAAAATACATGTTTAACAACTGGGTTAACACCATTATAAGCTCCCCCGATAAATGAAATGAAAATGAAAGGATGCAATGTGGGAACGAGAAATAGAAGTAGCCTCAACTAAAGCTGAGGCAACCTAATAATATCCCCTGAAGACGCTAGTTTCCATAGCATAAGAGAGACAATCCTAGCTAACTTAACCCTATTGCCTATCCTATGCCCCCTAAGTGTCTCCACGTATTAACTCAATAGAACATTTGCAGGACCAGCTAGAACAACAAGTTAGGCGTCGGGAAAATCGCGCAAGCACTCAGGCTGCACTGCGTCAGTTCATACAAGAGGATTCAAAATTGATGAAATGTGCATTAGGACACTCTAAGATCCAATGTCGCAGGTTCTACACCAGATGTCTAGTAGGGAACTAAATTTTAGCCGGGGAGCTTATCAGAAAACATTTTGTAACGGATTTGCAAGAAATGCCTGATAAGCTAAAAGCTTTCAACATATAGCCTTACATATACATTTTTAGCTTTTTATCAAGCATTATTATGAACTCTTAATATTTCGTGTATTTATCCAGCAATAAACGCCTTACATAAAAGCTAAGAATGTGGTTCACTTCAAGTTCAGACGTCAACCAGCAGCGCGAAGATGAGTTCCAGAAAATGAGCCATCTACACACCCCTGCCCGCAAGCAGCACCAAGTAGAGCGAGCATCAAATAACAAGGAAAGTCTTTGTCTTGTGAAGCAAATAAAGCCCCCTATAATACGCAAGTAAAGTAATATAACGGTAGTTTGCTGGAATCAATCTAGCGCTTCCTGTGAGGCACCACTCTCCTCTGTCCCTTGAATTAAAAGATTTGCTAAATTCTCATCAATTCTCATCACAAGTCTAATGGTACCAAGTTTCCCATCATTACGCCCTCTTAAAGAATAGATAAATCAAGTGAAGGATAATGAAACAGCATATGAACAAAATTACGTGAAATTAAACTGTGCATTACTGCTCACCGTTCTTGAAATAATGAAATAGTATAAAATCAAAGTTGAAAATTGACCAAAAGCGTAAAAACGTCCAATTTCTTCTTCAATCTTAAACTCTTCCCAAACGACATTAATCCGTTCTCGGAATGAATACTGCAGCTAAAGTAAAGACATAAAATTTTCTGTACAATGATCCAAAGTGGTGACGACGGCAGCTATAGTGAAATAAATAAAATTCCAGTCGAACGAAACATTAACGAGCTAAATAGAAGGGCTATTTGAAACTTTGGTTCACACTTGATACATTTTATAAATAGTCAACGTTGTTACACTAATTTAACACTTCTGATCGACACTCATATTGACAGATGAACGGATATTCTGTAAATAGGAATGCATTAGTCTTTTAACGTCGTTCTTAATGGAATATCAACAAGACCTACACAATTTTTTCAAAGGCATAGCGACTATGCCTTTGAAAAAAGCCACATTCAAATACCACGGGAAATGGTTGTCATGAGAAATAAATAAAACGTGTTATATATAAGAAGCCAATCAGAAGTTAAAGCGGTCGATTCCTGGAACCGATTTAGCTCTCTATGCGGAGGATTGAACATCGCAATGTTCGGTAGGTACAACACTTGCTATTGACCTCATGATACTGCATAATGAGCATCTCATGACGGCGGATAATTTATTATGAACAACAGACACCAAAGAAAAAGACCAATTTAGGTATTTGGACGTATTTTTGTATGCTTACCATGAATTTCCTCTACATCAGAAGTGGATTTTCTACGGAAAGGTCACTCGGAGAAAGAAGTTCCTCTTGCTCCCACCACTACCACCACCTACACGACCAGCCGCACCACCCCGCCGAGCTGAGCGCTCTATAGCCCCTCCAAAAAACAGTAACGTTCTCTAGGAATAACTCTCAACGGTATACTATTTCTCGGAGTTTAGACTTCACGTTTTTTCCTATTGAAATAAGTTATAAAAATAAACATACTGGATATGCCAGGCTATTTTTCTAGCTATCAGGAGTACATTGCGTGCTTACTTAAAAAGAGGTTTTCAGATTCTGTGCTTCCGAAATCGGTTTTCGGGTTGTCAGTGAAGTGAACATCCACATACGAGATTCAACCAATTTGATATTTGCAGAGAAGCCTTCCTTGGCTAAGGGGCACGTCGAGTAACGGAGCGCCATTCAAGTCAACACAGCTATCACTTCAGGCTTCTAGAAACCACACGATAGGAACGTGAACCTTAAAATAACGAGAAAATTCAATATAAAAGGAAGGCAAGTCTAGACATAGTAATCCAACATGAAAGGACGTTCTTTTTTTATACTAAATTCTTCTATCTCCTCGCCCACATAAAAACAAGTCAGCAAACATCAGGACTATAAAAGGTCTAAAAATTATCTATAAAAGAACATTGTACGGCCGTTGATTATTATTAAATAAGGCCACGCTTGCGATGCCGGTGAGATTCCAGCCCTCCGACCCAACTCGACTGCACATTGTACAGGGCGCACATTGTACAGGGCGCACATTGTACTGGCCACACATTGTACAGGCCGCACATCGTACACAACAAAAGAACAACTCTGGGAACGTATTCCAGTAACCTAAAACACAGACAGCTTCCGCGCTCGACGAAATAATTGTCTTAATTCTAATTACAAAAATACAAGATTTGCTTGACCAAACTCTACATGAAGTAGAAAAGCCAGAAGCGTTTGGGTAGCATATTTGGGGCACTTTATACTACTGAGATAATCAACCTATAGCAATATAAATATTCGAAACATACACTTTTGAATTTACTTTGCATTGAGGCACTTTCAATTTATGCGAAGAGGCTGAAATTTTTTTGAAAGAAAATGAAATGTAACACGAAAATGAAGTGTAAAAAGAAAATGAAATGTGACGCATATCACGTTCAGACACAAATTCATGTAAAAACTATAAAACGACAATGTGTGTTAACACATTGTTAATCCAGCCATAAAAAATGAGATTCCGAATCCCTAATGAATAAAAACAATGAACTAAGAGCGGTACATGATAACCTTCCCGATAACATAATAAAAATAGCTCACGTTCTCGTAGACTAACTACATATGTCGTGTCTGGTGGCCGAGCTGCGTGTCCACTTCGCCGAGCTCAGTCCCGCAGATGCAATACGAGATGCAATAAAGAGTGTAGACACGAGAGCCCAGCTGCCCGTCTCTTGATCAAAGAGCTGCCCTCCCTCCCAGGGACGAGTTAATTTACTCGTTTTGTGCCTAATTTCTCTCTTTTTTTACCTTTCATCCGTCAATTCTTGAAGGTGAAACACAACTTCAAAGCTAGTTTAGCCCTCATTCTTTGAGCTCTTGCAGTGCGACCCAGCGTTTTCTGAGGACATTCAAACCTCTACAGCAAATTATTAAAAATCGTCTCAAAATTGTGTATTTTCGATAGGAAATCTGCCGGAGAAAGAGTTAATGCATTAAACCGATTTCTCAATGAATTTTGCTAATTTTTTGAAACCGGCTGCCATTAAGTCATTTGTACTAGCAATACAATTTGAAGAAAAAATAATGTCCTGCAACTGAAATACAATGCGAATCGGTAAAGTGGACTACAAAAAAACATACGGCACTAAAATCCTAATTCCCTTAATGATATTTTTACATTTGGCCAGAGCTGGGCAGCGCTACTTTGAAATGTAGCGGCCGCTACATTTCAAAGTAGCGCTGCCCACCTCTGCATTTGGCGATGTAATTTCAGTAGAGAATTATACGTAGAGGCACTGTAATCAATCGATTTTCTATGCTATAACCTTCAAATTTTTTTTTTTTGCCGATCAAGTTACTTATCCTTATTCAGGTCAAATTTTAGTTCCCATCAGATTCAGGTTGACTCTCATAATCGCTCGATGCAGCTTGACTATGGAAATCCAAGCTTTCATCTTCACCCCCAATTAGCTCATCTTCCTGTTCTGTTCGATTCTGATCTTCAACGATTGGCACTTCATCTTCCCGAATTCTTCCTAGAAAAGCTCGAGCATGAGCTATCACGCGTCCACCCAAGTCAGAGGCAGAGGCGGCCAACATAGGCGCTGCAATAATAAGTGCAGGAATGACGCTGATCAAGAAAGTGATCCCAAGCATGAAATAGGCAGACAAGATGCTGATCCACCGGAGATTCAGCCCCTCGCGACTCAGACACCCTGTATCCAAGTATGCGTATGGCGCCACCGACGAAGTGTCCAGGAAGTGGTTACCGTGCGACCTGGAAGTTTATCACAATGAATGGATTTCATTAAAATCCAGCAAAAGGGACAGTAAGCCTCGTAAAAAATTTAAAGCTTAGAAAAATTCTTATGGGTGTGTAATAATCAATCAGCAACGAAATACATTCGTCACCCTTCGATCTACAGCCTGCGAAAGAGGCTTTCCATACTTTACATCTTAGCCATGAAACATACGCCCGCATTTCAATCATGTGAAATCGAATAAAATAGTCGAAAAACTTACAAGTGAAGAAAAAGCAAATGCAAATAACTATTTCCATTAAAAATGACTTGTTTCATCGGAATTTTCTCCACTTTCAAGTTCTTCGTGAATTTTCGATGTGAAGGAAGAAAGCAAAATCTATTTTAACAGAGTCGATTCGTACAGTACAACAGATTAGTTCTACAACGCTTAACAACCACTGACGGGACAATCGAGCAGAGTGAGGAGTACGTGAGGTTTAGGGTCTCTTTCCAAAGGGAAACATTCCGGGACTCCCTGCCAATCGAGCAGTCTCCCGCCGAGGATGGAACCTAGCTCATCACTCCTCACATGGAGCGGAGTGCGAGAAAGCCGCGCCATAGACGCCCTCAAGCCATGGAGCTCAAGCACGGCAACGACTTTTATGATAAGTAAAGTGGATATCATATGCACACAGATATCGAGGATTTGTGCCTATATGGTTCACTTGACAGCGGTCCACCATAAGACACAGTTATGACCAAAATTATCCATACTCTTGTATTATTCTTGAATACTTTTGATAAGTCCTTCAATAGGCTACTTCCTTAGGATTGCTTACCAGAATGGCTACTTTTCTTACCAAAAAGTTCAACGACTGGCTTATCCAGCTGTTGAAAATAATCCCATTCCGACCAGAGGTTGAAGATGACAAACTCCTGGTTTAGTCATAAAAGCACTACAGCTATGCTTCAGAATTAAAAAGCCAATATAGTCTTATCAAGAGTATACTGACTGCTATTTAATGTAATAAGGACCACTACTATAAATTATTTATGCTTCAGTTAACATAGTTTAGTCTTAAATCGTAATTGTTCCGTTCGAAACTTAGGTAAATACGCACACGAGCGCATAAAATCTGAACGCCTGTTGACACAATACTTCATTCATTAAAAAATAAGCTGTTTTTGGGGGGGCTTAGAGCAATTGGGAAGAGCTACAGACAACTCACTCATGGTCTGCGAAGAAGCCCATGTACTGGATGGAGGTGCCGCAGGAAGCGTTACCGTAATTGAAGACCTGATAGCTGCTGGCGTAACGTGACAGGAACCTCCTCGTGCTCGTGCCGTAGTCCAGGCTTTCGATGAAGTATTTGTAGCTCATTTGATGGTCGCATCCAACGGCTCCTTGTGAAGGATAAAATGATGTACGTGGAACTGGCACGGATGTGAAGTGAACAAAGGAAATAAAACCCGACCTACGGAATACAAAAAACTGAACTACAGTATACCTGATCGAACTTGAAAAGGAGCGAACTTTTAATTCCCCCTCTTGAATTTAACGTTTTGTGTCTAAAGAAGCATCAACGACAGTCGTACTTCGCGGGCCGTAAGGCGATTAGGGAACTATTACCAGGTCATCGATTCTTCATTTTCGGAACATTTTAGCATTAACATGATGAACATCAATAAATATTTAGCCAATTAACGATTCTGACAATTATATTGGCTCAGCATACCCTACTAGCTTTTTACTAATGGTCAAATAAGCCTATCATTACATTAACAAATAACCTTATGCACCTACAATATTTGAGTCAATACATACTTTGAGGTACACAAGGGTGGAAAGCTGCAACTTTGATTCTGACTAATTGATTCAATTGATCGAAACAACTACTAGTATTTCAGACAGAAAAATTATCGATTCCAAGTCAAAACATCTAACAGCACAAAAAAATGAAGTACCGAAACGTTGTCGATGATTCGCAAGTCGAAGACACCCAGCACCACAACCGCTACACAACCAATTCACGGTCAGCGGAGGTAGCACCACAACCGCTATACAACCAATTCACGGTCAGCGGAGGTAGCACCACAACCGCTACACAACCAATTGACGGTCAGCGGAGGTAGCACTACAACCGCTACACAACCAATTGACGGTCAGCGGAGGTAGCACTACAATCGCTACACAACCAATACACGGTCAGCAGGGGTACAAATTAGGTAAATCATAGCCTACTCTATTTCCCCACAGGGATTTCATTTGGACACTTGACGCGGTCCAATGACAGGCGCTCCTCATTCCCACTGACAGCTTATGAGGAATTCTCTTAAGGTGTAAAATTTTGCACTATTTTTCTTTAACACCCTGTATGCATATTATCACTATTTGCTGCAAATAATAATTGCCTGGAAGAATAAACTTTAAGTCAGCATCACTGAGAACAGTTTTCATATTTCGAAGTTGATTATAAGCATATAAAAACGAGAAGTATCAGGACCATTGAGAGCCGAGTATTGCAGCAGCTCTCAATTTAGTTACGTAATAAATATTAGGTTGTCACAAAAATAACGGCGAATTTCAGAAACGCAGCTAATTATGAAAAAATAATTAACGTGTTAAAATTAGTCAAAATATGAGCCTTGAACATCTATGCACCTGTGTCATCGATCAACGAGATTATTTATTCGTCGTTGATAAATACGTATTAGCTGTAATGTGACAAAATCTTCGAAAGCTGATTCCACTTCTGGTTTGGACCTGAATGTTTTACTATGCAAAAATGCGCTCAAGTGCTTAAAAAGTGGTAGTCAATGGGTGAAAGATTAGGAGAATATGGAGGAAGTGAGAAAGTCTCGTACTCCCAGTCTGCGAGTTTCTGCATTGTTCTCCTTGTAAGAAGTGGCCGCGTATTTTTTGGGGTAGAATTGGACCGCGCCAAATCACCCACGGTGTCGCCTGCAAATGCTGCGAAACTGTCGCAGTACCCTCAGAATCTGAGGTATTCCTCTGACACTTTGACGTGGATTTTGCTCAGCAATTGCTTACCGTTGTTCTTTGTCAAGACTGCATGACTTTCCTCTACCATCTTCATGTTCAAGGCTTTCATCACTATTATTGACTTTCTGAGACCACATACAAACTGACCAATAACGTGTGGACCCTTCACCCCATGCTGTTTATATAGGCAGCAGTTTGAAATGCAAAAAATCCCAAATTTGAATTCATACAAGAAAAGTAAGCGAAGGCCTTTTTTTCTCGTATTCAAAATCAAGGGCCTGTATGGCTCAGGAATATTTTCTGTCTAAAATAAGTTGAAAATTATTAAAGCGAACACATCATTTATGACGTGCCTCAAAATTCACTTAAAATATACTGTGAATACGAAGCTAAAATGAAATTTCCAAAGACAACACTTAGCTGAGCCATTCCTTTGGTGCTGAGCTACTAAATGCTTACCTGCCATGCCGCGGTCCGAGTCCTTAGCGGCAGCGCTCTGAAGCTTACGGCATGCGGGCTGGTACTGACCTCCGTTCGGCCAGAAGTCCGTGTGGCCGATGGAATCACTGATACCAAAACAATCCTGCAAACCATCACACCTGAATACTGTCGAAAGAGATCACACTAGCAAAAGACCACACATTTCAATGAGAGTATTATCGGACGGTCCACCCGCCCGTCACTTCAACCGTCACTACTCGCCCGCCCGTCACTTCAATCGTCACTACTCGCCCGCCCGTCACTTCAACCGTCACTACTCGCCCGCCCGTCCGATCGCTGGACAGATCGGACGTCAGGTCGGTCGAGCAGTCACGGTTGAAGAGTTATGGGCTTATATTTTAATATGATGAATCCCAGTATTTGTTTAATGATAAGAGATTTTTAGTGGTGTCAAATGTATAGTTATTTTGTCAATTATTTCTTGAAATTTGTGGCACATAAAATATTTATAACGGCCGAGCAGTTTAGGATCAGAAAACTCCGGCGTGAAAATGTTATTCAAGTGTTATTCATGGCAGCAGTTGAATGTTTTATATTTTAGTAAATAATTTTAAATTGTGATTGACATTTCCATGATTGATAAATCCGTTAACTTAAATATTAGCTAACGAGGGATTTTCTGTTGCGTATCAAATTCACACACAAGGTGGAAGACTAGACTGGGCTGGAAGACTTCATAATTTACTTTTAAGATTTAAAATATACATAGGAAACTAATAGTGAAGATGTTCTAGTCAGCATCACACGGCCGTGATCAAGAGACTCATGAAAGACCTGAACACACGCGTCATGCAACAGAGCGATCTTGTCCCTAAATTGACGTAATCGAACATTCCCAGAACATAGCTGATAACGATACAGTTTACCCAATCACATATCCGAGCATAGACAAAGTTAATTGACGCCCATTCTCAAGTGACTCAGTGAAGTTATCTTAAATTAAATTCCTACGCATTCCTATCGATTTTGTTTGCTAAGCATCATCACCCATTAGAAATAAATAAGAAGGTTCCTACTAAGGCTGATATTCCTATTTGTTTTCAAGGCCATTGATACAGTAAATACTAAGTTATATCAATTGATGTGTTATGCTTTGCTTTCCAATGTGTCACGCTTCATTGCAAGCGTGAGAATATGCCAAGGAAATGACGTTTGACAGCTGAGGAGAAGGCGTAGATTTTCCAAGGTTTTGCAAACGATGTTCTTGTAGTGAATATAACTATAAAAATAGAAAAATTAGCAAGTACATCAAAGTCGTACATAAAGAACTTCATCATCAATGATACGGAAGATGAAATGAGATAAGAAACATAAACCACAGGATCTCGCGGAATTTATCAAGGCAGGTAAAAGCTATTCTGGAGCAGCAACCAGGGCTTGGGCTTGTATCCAGAAACACCCACTGCAGGGTTCTCAAAAAGGTGGCTAAGAGCATGAATCCCATCGCAAGACTCGTCCCGAACACATCCTACAATGAGATGCGCATCGTCAAGGATTCTAGGCTAAACAATACATGAAAACAATCTTTAACAATATCCTTTTGAAGGATAAGGCCCGAGCTACGTTGGATGGTCCCGATCGTTGGGCAAAAGCGTGGATACTTCATGGAGCCTGTCGTCCTAGTCGCTTTCGACGTCAACAAGGTAGTGGTGCGGCGATGTTTTGGGTAGGGACCATTGGTAACAAGCTGGTAGAACCATTTCAAGTGCCAGAAGGCTCAAGACCACCAGCAAAACCTACACCCGGCTTTTGAATGAATGCTTTGAAGGTCACCTTGATACTGTATCTCACAATGAAGATATTTTGAAAAACCACACCTGAAATAAAGCGTGATACGCATTCCACTTCAACTACTGCTGCCCCTCAGCAA
>VOMN01118134.1:0-11364 GCA_014899125.1 Orchestia grillus | reverse complement strand
AGCTGCATTTTGAAGGATAATTTTGCTAGAAATTAAATGCTTATGACATTCTTGCGATGGTATTACTCATACTGAGAAAAAAATACTCAGTTCGGGTTTTTGTGGGACATACTGTAATGGTGGGATGTCGTAGAACATGGCTACCTACAGAGCAATATTGAAAATTATTTCATAAATGCCTTGTTACAAATTATTGAAAACTTTCCTAAGAGTCATCGAGGCGATGTCTGCAACTCGGCTACCAATTGCTTGGTGGCGAAATTTTCCCTTCTTTGTACCGCAGAATTATGACGCCTCCTGGCCCGTGAGCTCCCAGGCGGATTGGAATATCTTAAAGTTACGTCGGCTCGGCGAGTTGCGGCCAGTGCTGAGTTGGGGAGCTCTTCACCGATGACGGAGCACTGAGTGCGTTCCGACGTACGATGATGACGAGCATAAAGGTCAGAGGGAGCATGAGTGTCTAACACCTGGCGGGGGCCGATTGACTTTGGATTGGATTGAAGCACGAGTGTTACTGGCGCTCCAAAGTGTACTTTGTCTTCGTGAGCTGAACTTGTCTTTCCATATTGTTTTCAGTATGCCTTACTCGTGCTTCGTCGACGCCTCACTAGTGCTTCGTCGACGCCTCACTCGTGCTTCGTCGACGCCTCACTCGTGCTTCGTCGACGCCTTACTCGTGCTTCGTCTAAAATAACCATGCCGACACAGCCATCCCTTTCTGGCAAGTTTACTATACATTAGCCATTTGGTATCACAAATTCACTGCATTTATGTTATTCAAAATAAGTTGGATAGCTTGAGGGCTTGGAATTTACACGGCTTATTATACCTCCTTTCGCTGACAGTGTAGTTGTTTGTGGGACTATTTTCTTCTCTAGGTCGAGTTTGTTCATTAATTTGTAGAGGGCAAAATATGAATCACTTCAGAGTCGTCCCTGCCCAGACCAGCTGAAACAGCGATGCAACATCAACCTGTACAATATTTCCTAAGACATTGAAGGGAAAATGTTGTTTTAATCGAGCAAAAATGATTGAATAAGATCTTCTTGAAGGCAAATATTTCCCCTCGATGAGAAGCAAACAACAATTGAATTATGAAATATAATTAAAGTTTTCATGTAAAAGTCGGAAGGAAGAACAGCGAGTAATAGTAAAATAAATTTTTCATTCAAGTGATGTCAATCTAACTTTAAAGAACGTTTGAACGATTTTCGAACATTTTTAACACAAAGTCGAGCCTGTATCAACGGTTTCAGAGTCGATACTTCATTCATATACGTCATTAGCGAGGGCGTGTGAAATGGCCGCCGTGTCTACACACGCTCGGAAGCAAATGGCCGCCGTGTCTACACACGCTCGGGAGCAAATTTTCCTCACGTGTTTGCATCCGAGCGCACAAAATGATAAAATCAACTCGTCTCATTTCTTTAACGCGAATAAAATCACAAAAAATGAATTTAATTTTGAGTACAATTAAATATCGAATGAGAAAGCTGCAAAAAAGATATTTAACATTCAAAATTTTGATTTATGGGATATAGAAAAAATCGAAATTTACATGCGATAAGAAAAGTCACGATAAAGTAAACTTTTAAGTGCACAAACTGTACACTGTGCTGCGACGCACAAGTCGATTGACATAATAGAATTTTATACCTAAAGAGTAAACCAAGATCATGGTATGATAACCTACCGCTCAAGTTCTCTATCTTAACGTAGAGCTTGGCTCAGCGGCTGCAAGGATGTATCGAATTTAGAGAATTTAAACTAGAGGTCTGGGGGAAGATGCAGACTTTCATTGTGTACTGGAGGAGCAATATTTTCTCGTGCGTCATTTTCCATCATAGTTACCTATGTTTCCAAATATTTACCCCACAAGTTACCTATGTGAAAGGTTGGTAGAGTAGTTTAACACGTTGACTCCGAAGTGGGTCACATATGGTAAACGCGATCATCTTGCCTAACCTAATGTAACCAAAGCACTATCATGTATAAATACAAATTTTCGAGTTTTCTTCAAACTTTTGTTCATCAATCGAATAAGCTAGTTCTGATTAGAAAGAAAATTAATAGAGTAACCCAATTCGTGGAACCAAAATCCTTCATTTTTAAATTCACAGTAGAGATGTGTGTCGGCATGTAAATTTACCTGTGTGGAGAATCGGAATCAACGTGTTAAGGTAGTGTACGTCTAGAGCGCTAGGGTCATTTGTGCGTGTTGAAAATTCAGCTGCCAGGCCTTGCTGATGGCTCTCCGTCGCTCCTGAGGAACGGGCCACCGAGCCTCGGCAGATGGGGAGGTCTATAGACTGTCCTCGGTGCGTGCCAGGATTAATCCTTTGGGACCCAAGTAGCTTTCGCTTGGCGGATTAGTTTTCCTTCAAATTTTTAGTTCAACATTTATAGTGATCAAAGTGTATGTCATTCTTTTTCAGTTAATTTCTTTGTCTTCAACCGTACGGACTTGGCTGCTGTGCCTCTGGATACCTGTCAGGGACCAATACCTGTCTGGATACCGGCAATTTGTTAGACAGCATCGGCGAGGTTTGAGCACAGCAAAAATATTACCTAAAGTTATGGAATAGTATCTTTTGAAAAGAGGCAAGGCATACACGGCGCAAGACACCAAACCATGGCTTAAATTTAAAAAGTTATCTTCCTTCTTGAGGATTCCTTTGGGGTTACACTGGCAACCTTAAGCCTTAAAGCAATAGGCCAAGTCCCTAACATTCAGTGAAGCACTGCCAGGCCGCAATAATAATATCGCTCTTTGTAAGCTGAGGTCGCCCAGCTGTGCGCGCTGCGGAGGAAGGCGTTGACGACTTGGCTTATATTCTTAGGTTAACTTTGATGGACAAGAAGTGGAACATCGTGAACTACGCTTAAGAATATGTATTCATGCCGAAGCCAATGAGCTAAAGAGTATTGTGAAATGAATTAAGAAAATAATTTAACAAGAAATACTCTCAGGTCAGTCAAGAAAATACATACTCGAATGTTTCATCGATAAAGTTCAATGTCATACAACATTGTTTCTTAAAATCGCACCTCTAATTCCCATGGAGGAAATATTACAAAAAATAACTTCCAAAAAATGCTGGCAGCAGAGCTGAGCGGGCCTGTAACCACTGCTAACGAAGGCCTCTATATTTTTGGTCCAGAATTTCTGACGTGAAAAGAAATGCTGAACCATCGAATTTGGCGGAAGATCAGGAATTAAACATAAAAAATTGCCATTCATGCAATAGAAGCACGCCATCCCACTTGTTCATGCATGTTTTTTCGGAACCTTTTTGTTAGTCGGAAAAATTTATGCTCGATTGTGGATTTACAACTATAGATACTCCAAATGCTTGGAGGAAATAAATACGCCAGCTAACTCTACTTACTGTGTTTAGGTCTCGGCAGGAAAGCGTCTGAAACTTACGAAAAAACACGGTAGGGTCTAAGACCGAGAGTGCAGAAAATTTCTGAAGTTATAATCTGAAGTCTTTTGAAACCAAGATGTCATTTACACTTGAACACACATCGAAGATAGCTTCAAAGGGCGGAAAGCGGATAAAGTTCAGCTCTAGTTGGAAGCTTATGGAAAAACTATCATTTACGTTGCGATTTTGCTCCAATATTAGCCGATAAACATACATAAATTAACATAGAATTGACCAACGCGAATAAAGCTGGGAAGGGCGAAATGTTCGTACCAGAATAGCACCAAGAACGAGTAAGAAATAAATTCAATGCTAGTGGAGACCGTCTCTGAGACATTTGGCTAATTTGAGTCCGATCTCTTCACGATGCCACAATTGTTAGACTTCAATTTTGCGTATGAATCCTTTTTTTTCAGTCTACAAAGTATTTTTGACAGTTGAAGGACATTCCCTTAACATTTGTCAGATTTAATTTTCAGCTAACATATATGTATTCTAAGCATTTTTCAACAGCATAATTCTTGTTCATGAAGTGAGGTCAAAATGGTTAGCTTCATATTGAGCGCTGAAGGCACAAAATAAGGAAACATAAGATCATAGATAACTCTTCAAGCGTATAATTTAAAAGCACGAAAGCCTAACTCATTCAAGCGATTACTTGCGCTCATTTACATAACATTAGCCTTCACGGTGGCGACAGCGGTCCTGCAATTATCATCCACAGATTTGTTTGGTTATTAAAGCAGCAACGTTGGCGTGTCAAGCTGGACGGTGCCTTGAACCGCTCCGACCAGTGCACAATTGAGCAGTCATGGTGATACTGGACTCACTCGGGAGTTCTTGGGAGAAAGAACTACTAAAAAGCTGCTTCTCTTCAAGACGCTGCTGAAAGTGTTACTTCA
Source organism: Orchestia grillus (assembly GCA_014899125.1). Taxonomy (NCBI): domain Eukaryota; kingdom Metazoa; phylum Arthropoda; class Malacostraca; order Amphipoda; family Talitridae; genus Orchestia; species Orchestia grillus. Next base: position 7,034 of record VOMN01118134.1, on the reverse strand, counting down.
AGGACGGCTCAAAATTCTCCTCGAATAAGGTGAGCTCCTTCCGAGTCCCTTACTCGACACATTTAGGCACATTAAAGTTCCAATTGATGCCGAGGAGGGAGGACTAACCTCATATCGAAGGAGAAAAATTTCTTTGCAGTGCTGTTTCACAAACTTTAGCTCACCGGCTTATATCGATCTAACTTCATTCAATCGACATACTAAGTTGTAAAAATGATACAAGGCTTTCTTCACAGGAGGTTCAAGCAGTGATTTTTTTTCGATAGCCCATGTCAAAACTATTTCTACCCTGGAATAAAGTCTGTGTCGAGAAAAGCATGCGAGTATGTCCGTATATATTTGTAACAGGTTGAATTGAAATTCAAAGTGATGCCAATGCAAAAATTCCTCGCATGTTAAAAACATTACTCGACTCATATAAGGACAACCTGGTAACCTTTCAGAGATTGTACGTAGCCCACTACAACATAATTTTGAATTTTTAAAATTTAATCGTTAAACAGAATCGTCACAAATTTTATAGCATGTAACAAGTAAGAAAAAATTATGTGTTGATGTCGCTTACTTGCGATAAATATTCAAAACAAATTATACGATATTTCATAAAACAATTAATAGATGATGAGCCTATAGTGATACTTCTTTGAAACATCTGGTTTACTGAGCAAGCGGGATTAAAAATAACCTTGAAATTTTTCGTAATCAAACTCCTATCATATGATAAGAAACAATACTTCCCTAAATGCACAAGACTTTTAGAGGTAAAATTAACACTTTTTTAATTGTCAATTTCTACGCACTGTTCTCGTAACGTACAAACTTTAATTCATACTTGAACATTCACCGTGAAGAAAATGAGAGCATCAAATACCATTCTCGAATTATAATTCAAACAGCCGTATAAAAGATTCTACCATTCGGACCAAAGGTTTGATAAAAAATGTTAACCTCGTAACCTAACCAGAGAGCATAGGGAGAAAGAGACAGACGGTAAGGTTTAAATTCATATGTTCAGTGGATAAACTATTAGTAACGTACCAAATAATTTACATTTTTCGCTACTAAACATATTTCGGAATACCTTGGAATATTGAGAGTCATATATAAAAAGGACAAGGTCCAACATATACGTAATGTTTAGTGAACAAGAATTTGTCTAAAAATATTCAGGCAAGAACGGAAGTAGGAAAACAGGAGGGAGGGGGACAAATAAGTATTTGTATCATAACATTCAACGATATTAATACTTGGTCTCATGGCCCTGACTAGATACAACCGCGTGGAGGCGAGGCTTGTATGATGAAATGAGGGTTTTGCAGAAGTCCAGAGGTATTTTGTCTAATTCTTCAAGGCAAAGGCAGAATTGTTCATATTTAACGAGATTGGATAGTTTCCTCATGCATACTTGAATCTTCAACTGTTTCGGAACATTTTCAACTGGAATAAGATGTTGCGACTGTGAAGGCCAGCCTGAAACCCTGACCCTCTTACTACGGGCCACCCTGAAGTATATTTCGGCCTGTGCTTAGGTTCATTATCTTGTTGAAACTACCATTTAGTTCTCTATAACATGAGCATTTGAACAGAGAGCACTGATGTTCAAACAAAATTGGTAGTAATTGGTCGGATTCATGTTTGTTTTTAATAACATGGAGTCGTCCTGGGCCTGCAGAGGAAAACCTATCACATAACATGATGATCCCACCACAGTGATTCACCGTGGGCCAACTGTTTCATCGTTGCATGGAAGTATTCGGTTTCCGCCAAACAGTCCTTTGTAATTATTGACGAACAGGTCGATTTTTGTCTCATCTGACCCTGGAATATTATCAACAAACAAAGTAGATAACTATTTGATAACATTCCAAAGCCTGATGAGACAAAAATCGACTTGTTCGTCATTAAACTTCATATCATTAAAGGACGACTCCAAGTCATTAAAGGAACCATTTTGTCTGGACAGATGTTCTCTGTTCAGATTCTCATGTTATAGAGAACTGAATGGGAGTTTCAACAAGATAACGATCTTAAGCACAGGTCAAAATGCACTTCAGGGTGGCTCCGAAGTAAGAAGGTCAGGGTTTCAGACTGGCCTTCACAGTCGCCACATCTCAATCTAATTGAAAATGTTTGGAAGTAGTTGAAGATTCAAGTTAGAATAAGGAAACCAAATCTCGCTGATTTTGAAGAATTCTGCCTTGAAGAATTTGAGAAAATACCCTTGCACTTCTGAAAAATCCTCATCTCTTCATACAAACATCACCTGCAAGCGGTTGTAGCTAGTAAGGGCTGTGTGACCAAGTATCAATATGATTGAATGTTACGTTACAAATACTTATTTGCCTTCCCTTCCCCCACTGATTTCGTGTTTTAGTTCTTGTTTGAACATTTTCAAATAAACTCTTGTTCACTAAACATTACCTAATATGTTTGATCTTGCTGTTTCTCACGTCGAACTCGTAATTTCTCAAGGTCTTCTAAAATATATTTAATAGATAACCATATAAATTATTTGGTACGTTAGGTATACTTATTTGACCGACAGCAAATAACCTCATTTGCAGGTCCATTTCGCCAAAAAAGCATGACAGTTACAAGGACGAAAGGGTGGCCAAATACGGAGAAAACTTATTGAATGCCAACACAGATGCAGCTGACGAGTTTATAATGAATATTCTATCGCGAGAATCGGTAATAGACACGAATAAAATAAGGGCGAGCCGCACCCCCAAGAGGAATTAGATCTCATTTTGTATCCTACAGAACTGTTAACTGTTAACGCTATATACTGCAAATTTGTTTTTTTTTGTGATTTTTTTCCCTCATCTATATACAGGATACAAACTGATACCTTGAAAGAGGTCCAAGTCCGAGAAAAGCTGAAGAACTAATACGCTCGACTTCATGATACACAACCAAATTTTGAAGGCGAACGGGAATTCCTCAGTTTGCTTGATGCATTTCCACAGAAGTTGGAGTAAAGTTACAATCAGCGGATGAACTAACGTCGGAGCCGAGGTGAGGAGGCCTCATGAACGAGTAATTTTTCATATTTACTTAATTATTGAACTTGGTTGTTACAGTTACTTTTGCATAAAATTTACCGATCTTTGATAGAAGGACATTCGTGTGAGGAAACACGCCCGTTAAGTCGTCGAGCTTAAGATTGAAAAAAAAGCCATCAAAATCTAGGTGAAAATAAAACACAGGTGTCATTAACGACAAAAAATTTAGACACGCCATCGAAATTACAAAAGAAATAGCGTAGAAAAGTGCTAAATTTTACACAGGCATTCTACAAATAATTCACGCGTATGAAAAGTAGAGAGTAAATGAAGGCAGCGAGGTAGAACGTAGGTGCGAAGTAGAACGCTGCGTGAGCGAATTAGACAATGAAGTGAAGGATTGGTTTCCGATACGAGGCTAACACAGCGGTGTGGGATGGCGCTCTGGCTATACAACGGACTGTGCTGCATCATAAGAACAAAATGAATTAGTTTCTGGATGTTATGAGCTCAAGAGCTGGACAAAGGCGTATTTGAGATCAAACTTACCTGTGCGACACGATAAAACTCACAAGTTACCGCTGCAAGGAGCGCCTCAAAATGAGGTGAAAAATGAACGAGGTCTACCGACTAGAATTTACACTACCATATACCAACGGAAAATTCCAGGATAAATATCAAAAGAGTGTACTCACTTATCGAAGTCATGCGGTGGCTGAGTTACACGTGCGCTGGCCTCTAGGAGCGTCTGTCGCAACGATCGCGCATGTTGGTCCTCTGGCGACGGCGCTGGCTTGTGCGGCCGTAGGTCCTGTGCTTGTGCAGGCCTTGAAGCCTCTCTCAAAGCCCCACGAGCGTCAAGACTCGCCTCGGCGCTCGGGATCTCAGAAGCTCCAGCTGTGGACCAGGCGTAGCACTTCTTTACACTTTGTGACGTGCGCCATATATGGTACACGCTATCATCTAACCTAACGTAACGAAAGCACTAACATATACGAATACAAATTTTCAAGTTTACATTAGATTTATGTTGATTACTCGAAAAAGCTAGTTTGGATTAGGGAGAACATGAATAGGAAAACCAAATTTGTTACAGCAAATACTATAATTTTGAACTCGCAGCGGAACTTTTTGTCGACATGAAATATTTCCTGCGTGGATAATTGCAGTCAAAGTGTTAAGTATGTGCATACAATTAAGTTATTGAATTGTACATGTTATAACTGTTTTCATGCACCAAACTGAAGGGATGAGCAAAGGGGCCTTCAATAATCCCTTGAAGTTCACCGAAACAAAAATTACAATGTATAAGATAAAATACGTGAAAATAAAATTAATGAGATTGGTGAAACATTTATAAAATGTAAGAAGTTTGCTCGAACGGAAGCAGGAAGAATGGAACAGCCACATTCTTTTTCAAGAGAAGCAAAAAGTTCGGAGACATAAATGTTAGACAGCAATGAAGTGGAGCTACGCAGGACACACCCTTGTCGCGTAGTGGTGGGGAATCAAAGGTCTGAGAGGCGAAGGGAAGAGACCATTTAATGTGAACTATATGTGAAGAACGGGGAATTTAGGCATAAAGTGTGTTCTCACACGAGATCCTCTGCGTATAGGAAAAGAGTTGGAAGGGAAGAGGAAGAAAACACGAAGAAGAGATAGAGGAGAGATGAAATTTAAAAGACGCAATGTGGGCACGAAAGAGATAAGTCCCGATCAAACCCTATTTGTAGCTGCGGTAACTTTAACGCCTCCTCACTCCCATGGCAACACAGAATTACAGTAAAATGAAGCAGTTGACAAAGAAGCACACAGCGGGGTTGCAGCGTACGACGATTAAATATTTTGTTTGATAGATTTCAGTTCATAATTATTCCGGGAGGCAAATCAAGTATTTTGACAGAAAAAATCATTATAAAGCATTTCTCAAAAACGCATAACTACGAAAGTCACACCCAAAGAATACGATTAACACAAATATAACTGTAGACAGGAATATTTGTCGCATTCACAGGATTTATAGTCAATATAAAAAAATATGTAGCGAATCAATGGGTTTGAACGCTTGAAATAAATCTATTTAATTGCATTGCTTCCATTTACAATTACAGCTCTTAGGCGGTTCCAGTGACTTTCTACTAAATCCTAGCACCATTTGAAAGGAATCTTAGCCAGGTATTGGTCGACAAATGCCTTCAATTCATCGAGGTCTGAGGTTTGTTGCCTGGATCTGACTTTTGAGTTTCCTTCATAAATTTTATAACGGATTTAATTCCAGGGCCTGACTAGGCCACGCCAGCACCTTCATGTTGAAGCTTTGAAGTCATCTACTAAAATCTCGGATGTATGCTTAGGATCATTATCCTGTTGGAACAACCATTCAGATCCAAAATGCAGTTTCTCAGCAGATTCTGGCGAATTATCTTATAAAATTTTACGATATTTATTTTATCCACTGTTGCCGCTATTATTTCCATTTGTCCGGTACTAATAAATACAAAGCAACCCTATACCATTGTGTTCCGCCATAACATTTTCACCGTTCGGTTGTTGTTCTTCTGTGTGTAGGCCGTTCAATTCATTCTCCAAACATCATTGACGTGATGTTAATCTCGCCATGAACTCTATCTTGCTTTCCCCAGACCACAAAATTGGTCGTAAAACATCAACACCGTGTTCCAAATCTCCTTTTGCTAACTGCAATCGTGATTTTAAATGTACTTCTTTAGGAAAGGAGTCTTACAATGAATGGTGATGTAATTTTTTGCTACTGAAGTTTACTACAAACTGTTCTCTTAAAGACACGTACTCCAGCAGCACCAAAATTTATTGAAGTTCGTCTCTTCTCCCAAAAGAATTAATTTGAACCTTACGTTATAGGTTTCGTGAATTTCTTGCTGAAATCATTCGATCGGAGGTGCACGCGATAAGGGAAATTTTCTGAGGTTCCAGTCATCTTCCGTGTCTTCACAATGCAACCTACAGAGCGTAAAAAAAATTTAAGCTCTCAAACATTCCGATGGCTCATTTTTGCAGCATGAGCAAATATAGTAAGATTTTTCGCAGCTTTTGATAGCTCTCTTCGCTTCGGGATTTTGTAGAGCTTTAATCGAGCTTCTAACGTAAAACAAACCGCAAAATCTCTTGATTAATTTTGCACCAGATAACTGGTTTAAGGATTTCTTCAAGTACTTCCCCCTTATGTCATTTCATGAATTATTCGTTCATTTACTTATTTCAAGAGATATTTTCGATGTTCAGTGATGTTCATTAACGTACATTTTTGCTCACTATCGAGGTTACACGGTTCAATTTTTTTCAGAAACTATTATAAAATTTTTGAACTGCCAGAAGATCTACGCGTTTCACCTCACTCTAAGTAGGTATAGACAAAACTACACACGCATGAGGGTGTGGATACATAATTATAAAAGCGAATAATTCGTTTGATCACGCGATTGTAACCAAAGTAATACACAACTTGTAGACATGGTATCAGGCGAACATAAAAGAAATTCAGAATGAAGCGTTTGTGAACAGAGGTTAGAATAATCAAGCTTAGAAGAGCTGAGGATTGGGCTAGCGCGACGAAGGACAAACGTACAACCCGACAGAGCGGCTAGATGAGGTAGGGGAACCAGTTGTACCTCAGACCTTATGTACCTCGGACCTAGCGCTGATTTTAGGCCTCGGTAAGTTTTACAGAAAACTTACTCTAACTTCTGATTCTTGTAACTCTGAAAATCAAATTGGTAAGCCGGGTAATTGGAAAAGATGTTAGTTGAAAAATGAATTAGATATAGGAAATTTAGTAAAACTACCCCTAGAGAAAAATATAAAATGGCCTACGAATGCAGTTCTAAAACAGTGTAATGTGCAGCGAACCACCAGCATCGCGTAGGTGTCCCGCCGCACCTGGCATGAGCGCGATGCACTCAGATCTTCGAACGCAGTAACGAACAATAATGAAACACTTGAGTTACGAAGAAATTCGAGAGGGCGGCGGCCAAGAGAGGGCGGCGGCCAAGA
>VOMN01118132.1:0-37936 GCA_014899125.1 Orchestia grillus | reverse complement strand
CGAAAGCTGGGCAAATTTTAAATAAATATCTCAGAAGAAATTTTGGAATTTAAATTCCCTAATATATATAAATAAATACACAACGGGCATTTTAATTATTATATTATAATAATATAAGGGATTTTTTTTAAATGGGTACCTTCCTTATTCCCCACCCTGTATTAGTCCAGAGTTTATACGAGATAAAAGTGAACTTGTTGCAAAATTGAAGAACATTTTTAAGTGCTCTCTTATTTCAGGATGATGAACGTGAACTGACGGACTTAGCATACCCTGATCAAATTATTCCACTCTAAATTATTTATCAAATTATTTCAGTTATGTGACACAAGCTTTGTGACGACATTTAGCGAATCATTTCGCTCTTGGGACTTTAACTTTGCACGAATCCTGGCATGACACATATAGTAAAAAAATGGGAGTATAGAAGTAGCTGTATATAAGATATACAGCGGCTATATTCCCATTCCATGTCGTATATAAATTCAGTAATTTTCGTGATTCCTAATCAATATAGCGCGATAACTGACTCCAAACGGACCCATCCATCATGAAAATTCAGAAACCGTCCACAAACATGCATGATCCTACGACCTCCTCCGCCGCTGGCGACTCGCACAGACTTGGACGTCACAAGTGACGCGTAAAGCGAGGAGAGAAACGGGAGCGCAGCGGCTCTGTAAATACGGACGCGCAGATATGTAAATACGGACGCGCAGATATGAAAATACGGACGCGCAGATATGAAAATNGCGCAGATATGAAAATACGAACGCGCAGATATGTAAATACGGACGCGCAGATATGTAAATACGGACGCGCAGATACGTAAATGGACCCGATTCTTTCAGCTTCAGTGCACCGTATCTCAGCTTGAAATGGGTTAATTCTACATACACACATTCCTGAACTAAACACGAATGAAGTTAGACCTACCGCCAGCAGAGCAGCACGACCACAACGGAATACATCGGTTCACGAACCTAATCTTCCCCCAGACCGTGGCCGCCTTAATTGGTGAAGCACCTGAACGATTTTATCCATCGAATACAATCTGAATGGATTTTTTTTCGCCCCAGACTCTGTATCGGGGTACGTTTCAAATGAATTTTTAGCTAAAAATGCTAGTGAATAATATGTAATACATGCGAGTAATAATATGCAACATTAATGTAAGTACTGCGGTCGACATAACGAAAGCAAATCCTCACGGACAAAATATTTTAACACGTTGACTCCGATTCTCCACGCAGGTAAAACTACATGCCAACAAATATCTCTACTGTGAATTTAAAAATGAAGGATTTTGGTTTCACAAATTCGGTTACGCTATTAATTTTCTTTCTAATCAGAACTAGCTTATTCGATTGATGAACACAAATTTGAAGAAAACTCGAAAATTTGTATTTATACATGATAGTGCTTTGGTTACATTAGGTTAGGTTAGATGATCGCGTGTACCATATATGACCCACTTCGGAGTCAACGTGTTAAAATGATGAGCTGAAGGAGAAGCCCTGCCTCCCGCAGCCAACACGCCTCGTCACAGTTCATCTCACGATAACTTGACGACAGGAAGCAAGAAATGTTCATTCGGTGATGGGTGCTAAATTGTCAATCGCTAAACTTGGCCTTTTAATTACAAAAAATAGAGATACACTGAAGTTAAATATTCTATGCGGAAATTGCTTAGAATTATCCACTTCGCGAGAACATTGTCGAAATGAAATACAGTATCAAACTTGAATACTGTTGAAGATTAAAGACATCACGTGGATATTTTTAACGAAATGCATCTCGTTGATAGCGTTTCAAATTAAAATGCATAACGTGATATTCTTTATAATTGAATGCATCAAGAAAATATGTTTTAAATTTAAATGCATGGAATAGAATTTATTATAATTTAATGCATCACGTAGATAATGCTAAAACTAAATACTTAAGAGTAAAATACCTTTTAGTTGGCCGTGGAGGTCGAGATGGAAGAATCTGCCGCCGCGAAGAAGAATTTCTGGCTGCTACAACGCTGCAACTTCAAAATCGCATTTTCCATTGGAGTTCCTCGCCGATTCCCAGTTATAACCATGTTCGTTTCCTTTGGCACTTCGAACCTCCATTTTCACATTACAGTCACTCGGTTTGTTATAGCAGAACCCTCCTTCATGGTCCTCTTTATAGTCTCTGAAATCCATGTTCTAGACACACCGTCCAGTTTCAGAGATCGAAATACGAACACTCGTCACAAGTGGCGGTACAATTTCTAACTTTGACCAACATTTCCTACGATAATTTCTATCACTTATAACTTTAAAATTCTTCGAATGCATTACGAGGGCTAAAATTATCACAGGTCAAGTAAAATTGAAACGAGAAATTAGATTTTTCAAATAAATGAGGCGAACAACAGGTGGCGCAGGTGGCGCTCCTAATTTGAACAAGTTAGGGAATCCAAAAGAGCAGCTTTTTCCAGTCCAATGACTTCACCATTCAGTGTAATGAACTTTCTTTGGTAGTTTACAAATTTTTCTTTGAAAATAAATTGGTTTCAACCGGTGTTCTACTTAGAATCCCTCTTATCTAAATTCGTGCTCAAATTGAAAATTATTTCAATTATAATCGTCCCAATTAGGAGCCTAGCATGTTCCCCAATGAACCCCCCTCGGGGAATCATAGGATAAGCAGTAGGGTTAGGTTAGTTAGGTTTGTCTATCCTATGCTATGGGGACGGGCCTCACCAGGGAAGCACTGGTATATACTTTCTTTGTGACCAACTTTGGAATAAACTATTTTCCTTTTCTTTTTTCTTTTTCACTGATCAGTTACCTCAGCGACACACAGGCCTTCACGGCTTCTGTGTTCGTGCCCACTTCACATCCTTCAATTTTCACTCCTTTTTCGTTATCTTTTCCTGCTCTTCATTCTTTACTTGCTGTTTCTACGTTCAGGGGACCCTGTGTGGGAACACACATTGTGCATCAATTCCCCATAGTCTACAGTCCATAGTGAATGGTCCCTCGTCTTTCGGTGCTACATAGTCTGAGCCGCCAAACGGGTACAGCCTACAACTCTTTTAAATATTCGCTTGCATCTCGACGCTCATTCTTATTTTGTGGATTACCGTTTACCATTTCACTAGGACCGTAATTAAACCATCGCAATGGGCTTACCACCACTCTAATTACTCTACGAATAGCCCCTTCGCGGGGACTTGTTTCAGAACATCACAACAAACTTCGATGGTATTTTTTTGGAGACGAAATGAAAGGCTGAGTGTGCTCTCCTCAGCGAGTCTGTGCCTTCAAAAATAAATAGGACACAGCGGTCCCACTTTACTATAATCTCGACAGAACTGAGAGCCTCGGCCATAATGAATCAAAGAATGAAATAATAAAAAATCGTACATTCCTGATAAATTTGGTATATTACACACAGAACACCTGATTTTTAAACGCTCAGACATAATTCTAGCCACGGGTTGAGGAAATAAACTAAAGATTAGAACTGGCCATCTGTTAATAAGTAAGGAACCGCTCTTCTGCACGAGCTGAAAACTACGGTAAACCGCGGCGCTTTCTAGGGTTCTAATACAGCACCGCACCAACGGGAGCTCTCAGCTGAGCCGCCCTAATGAAGGCACCTGATCCTGGGACACTCTGCGACGACTCCGAGAGAGACTGGCGGGAAACTTTGTGTGTACCCGACGGAAGAGTGACGCGATACAAGAAGAAATGAAAAAATTGTCCCCGTGCGACATCGTGAGAGTGATCGCTTTATGCCGTCTGGTTAGGTACAGATTTTCATGCCTGTGCTCCATGGGTACATTGAAGGACGTTCAAAATATAATTATTTTCGAGTATTTGTAGGAAGAAGTAGTGGTAGTAGTAGAAAGGATAGGAGCTCTTGATTAACTCACGGCGAGATAACCGAAAGAAAAGAGACCAATTAGTTTGGATTTTGCAAAACGGAGAATCAACTCGCAAGACCTCTTGCCATAGAAACTGTCAGTTAAGGAGGAAGAAAGATAAAAGAGAAAGTATCAGCGACGAAGGCATGAAAAAGGAAAGGAGTTAAGTAGGCACGAAAAATAGATATCCCGGATGCCCACCTAAAGCTGAGGTAACCTAACGGTGTCCCTCTGGGACGCCAGTCCCATAGCATAAGATAGACAAACCTAACTAACCTACCCCTACTGCCTATGACCTATCCTATACCCCCGAGGGGCTGCTAGGGATTGGATATTGCAACGTTTGGTTTCCGTGCGACTATAGTTCTGTAACCTCTACCAGGGTTAGGTGACTAACCCTGAATGTGTAGCCATAGTTACTCTACCAGAGTCGGATTATTAATATTAGTAATATAACTTTAGTTACTTCATCAAAGTTGGATAACTATCCTTGATCATGTAACTATAGCTGTCCTACCATGGTTGGGTAACTAAGCTTGATTATATAGCCCTAGTTACTTTACCAGGGTTAGATAACTAGCCCTAGTTAGATAACCATTGTCTAGACTAAACGATGAATAAGACACTATGAAATCGGCAGTAGTCAAATAAATAGTAACCAACCTAAGCACTTCTACCTTGAAGGCATCTCCGCTTCGCTATCAGAACCGAGCTCCAGGCAAGGGCTGATAGAAAAATACCTTGAAGCACAAGAATTCGTTTTGGTCCAAGCTCACCATCATAAAAAGAACAAATCTGCAGGATGATTTATACAATCATACTTGTTTCCAGCAATTCAAATCACTGTCGTTCTGTCCACATTCATAGAGGGAAAGAATGAGAGACCGATTCAATTTTTTTTGCAAGCCATGGTAGATGTTTTAAAAACTATGGTAGGTTTCCTGAATACTCAAATTTCCATTCATTGAATATGAAGTATCACACCACCGGTAAATTTCAAAAACAGGAGGTACGCTGAAGTTACTACAACTAAGGAAAACAAAATGCGAACACAAATGTCTAGGAGGTATAGTAGAAGTAGTGGTATTGATAACAGCGATTTAGTAACTCGGACTATCGCGCCCAGAAAGTTAAGGAATCATTTAGTATAGACTCTAGAAAACGGATAATCTATGTACAAGGTGTGTTCCGCACAGGATTTCCTGCCTTTAGTAACAGCAACTTAAGAAACGAAGAGGAAGAACAGGCAAAGAATACATGGCGAATAATGTGTGAAAACTGAAAAAAAATTGGGCGTGAAAGACAGAAGTCCCGATGGCTTATCTATAACTGAGGTAACCTCTTGGAGGTAAACGAAAGACACCGCAGGGTGTCGGCGAAGGAAGAAGACGGAAAAGCGCTTCCTAAAACTTGGACGGCGCTCACAAAATGTTCCTCTCTCGTCGCGTTGTCGCTGTTTCCTAAAAATTCGGAAGAATTGAATTTATTCTTATTAAAAGTGGTTTCCTTGAACTTTCGCATGAGGTAGATATTACCTATTGGCCTTGTCGAGTGGGAAGTATGGGATAGATCAGTCGCCGCACTTCGGGGATTGAACCTGGGTCCTCCTCACTATAGGAGCAGACCGCGTTACCCACTGCGCCACGGTGCCCCAATAGAGAGGGGTGACCGCAGGTGAGGGGCGAGTGATCGATTTTTGGTCTGCTCGCCTACGGACGCGTCAATTTTTTCTGGGATTTTTATTCTTTCCGAGGAATCAATTAGGAATTAAAGTTCCAGACTGGTTTAGGTGGGCTCCATGGCGTACTGGTTAGCGTGATAGCCTCGCAGCTAGAACGTTAGGGTTCGAATCCCAGCTCAAGCACGGAATTTCACGTAACCAGGGAGTGTTTCCCTTGGAAAAGGAAGCTTAAACAACGCATTCTTCACATCCCTCAACACACCAGTAGTTGTAAGGCATTGAAAACCTAACGGTAAAACGTGTTGGATTTAATAAAAGTTCATTTTTATGGTTCTTTCTTTTAGTTTCGTAGGGTTTCTGGGTTCTGGGAAGTCTCCATTTCAAGCGCGTGTGCGAATGCGTCGCAGCCGCGGAATGTACGACTTTTACACTTGGATAGAGTTTTGTTAACTAGTACAGCGGGTCTTAATTAAAAGAGCTCTTTTAAATTATTACAGTAGGTTCTGATTAAAAGTTTTTTTAACAGTACAGTGGGTCCCAATTAAAAGATTTCTTTTAACTAGTGCAGCGGATCCTAATGAGAAGCGTTCCCTTAACCTGTTAATGGGTATTGACATCATATGATGCCTGTTATGGTGGTTGCATTCACACGGTCCATGTCGATTACACATACCGTGTGAATACAACACCGGCCATCTGGGCGGTGACCGTTAACAGGTTAAATTAATACAGTGGGTCTGTATTAAAAGCGATCTTTTAAACCAGCACAATGGATTCTAATTAAAAGAGTCCTGTGATGGGAGGAGTCCGACCAGGCTGGACCTGCAGGCAGCTCGCACAACGTTCCCAAACCTAGCAGCTCTCACCTGCCCTGAAAAGATGCCCACATCGAATATTTCAAATCGCACTCTGAGGTCGACCAAGTTGGACATGTTCGGGTACCCCAATTGTCGTGACGTCAGTTGGCACGAGTGGCAACTTTATGCTTATTGACTAGATCGGGTTGTGCTGGTGTTCAGATATTTGTATTTAATGATTCTCGCAAGGTACTAGTTTACTTTCTTTAAAAACTTGTATGATGTTTCAAAGTAACAGCACCTTCTTTTTTATAGACAAACAAAACTGAACCTGTTAACGGTCACCGCCCAGGTGGTCGGTGTTGCGTTCACACGGTGTGTGTAATCGACAGCGACCGTGTGAATACAACCGCCCCGCGGACATCGTATGATGTCAATACCCGTTAACAGGTTAATATGTCATTTGATGGGTAGTTGCTATTTTAGATTGAATTATAAAATCCCAATATTCACCAATAGAGTCCAGTGCATACTAAATTTGAAAAAAAATTGCGCAAGCTTGGGAAGCCAAAGAAAATAAAGATGCTCTAGAGAGAGCGCGAGAATTTTAAGTCGAGTCTTCATGTAAATTTGCCTAAGATTGCTGGGTTAATTTCATCCAGGGAACGTTAAATTCAAACACGACGTTTCATAACAATGTTTTCCCCGACAAGGATTAACCACAGCCTAGTTCATAAAACTCATACGCTTCGGAAATGGGCGCAGATAACGCAAAATTTTGCGGTCGATCCTCTCGACTAAATTTCGCGCGTCTCGAGCAGTGGCACCAATTTCCTAATTGGCCATTTTTGGGGCGACACTTTGATGATATGTAATTCTGCTCCTTCAGTCCCTTCAATTCATCGTCACTACATCAGAATGTCAAAGACAGCGTAACAATTTACGATGGGTTTATAAAGTCGTTACAAAGTTTTAAGATTTAATTTCTAAAGCAATGAGTAAGATTTGTCAATGTGGCTCCCTTTATTGTACACATTAAAATCAACTTTGATAGCTATTGTCTAGAATCGATCAAGTCAAATTAACATGCCTTATCAAAAAACTTTGCGTTTATATTTTAAGTCTATAGAGATGCTTGATGAATATTTCGTGTTTGGACCCATTACCCACACGATGTGTCAGATCTGACGTACGCCAATTTTTTAATTTCAAGTACAGCACAGACTGTCCTCGCTTTAACGTCCATTTCGTACCACACGTCAACGGCAACCGCACCTCGTTTCACGGACAGTAACTCAAATTAACGGCATTTTATGTCACGCTGACAGTTTTCTATCCCTTCTTTCACAGCAACGTCTTCGATGAACCAGTGCACGTTAACGACTCACACTGACGGCAACATATGGCGCAGTGCGTGAACGTTAAAGTGAGGACGACCTGTACTTGAAAGAACCATCATTTGGTAACTGGTTGCGGGGGACTTGCATTCGTCTGCGTTAGTTTAAGAAACACATTCGAATTTGTTGCAGTTTCTCAGCCGTCGCATCTCAGCACAGCGTCATTTCCAGTGGTGAAATGACGCAAGATTCATGCAGTGAGGGGCTAATTCTCAGAAGGCCATCACTTCGCAATAAAAGATGAAAGAAAAAAAATTTTCCAGCCCCACATAAACTTACGTCACGTTACAGCGATGCTGCTGCCCTCACACATAGGATAAGCCATAGGCAGTAGGGCTAGGTTAGTTAAGCTTGTCTATCTTATGCTATGGGGACTAGCGCCCTTAAGGAAGCACTGTTAGGTTGCCTCAGCTATGAAGAGGCCTTCGGGACTTCCATCTTTCGTGATCACTTTGCTTCTCTCCCTTTTACGCTGTCTTTCCTGATTATTCATTATCATTTCTTCTTCTTCCTTCTTAACTTGCCGTTTCTATGCGCAGGGATCTTGTGTGGGTCTTGTAAAAACATTTCTAAAACATTTTGGAATGCGAGTAGTGTGACTTCTAGGGCAACTACAGCCCTAGAACTACAATTTACAGCACATCAATGATCAGGGTTCGAACACGCCTGAGTATAGATTCCATACTAGATGGTCTCGACTCTTTCGATGCGAGATAGTCAGAGTTACTGAAGCCCTGTCATCCTCATTACCGCTTATACTAATACTAGCAGCGGCGTATCATTTATATAAAAATTTTCTTAAGTTATTGCCAGTGCTCAGCCTCTCTTCAATTGTACGTCAAAATAAGAAGCTTTCTGCCCCCCCCCATGTACGGGCTCGTAACTTGGATTGGAGTTCATAGCAAAAACATTCAGAAATGAGTAAATTCAAGCTACCTGCGAAGCATCACTCCATTTCGCGCTGCGGTGCCATTTCTCGAGGGGTCCATTGGACCCCCGTACCCCCCCATTCCCGCGCAGGGAACGCGTTAACCCCACAATGGTCAGGGCCAAGAGTAATGAACATTGTACACAATAGATCGGTTTCTAATTCGTATTCCATTTAATATCCATCATGAATGTGTACACAAGTTTACAAAATATGTGCGGCTGTTCACAAATTTCGCTCATTAAACAATAAGTTAGCCCTAATAATGTTAGGATTCTTAAATCTCTTCCGTGATGTGTCACGTTGCTTCTATCTCACACGGAATGAAAATTCCATCCTTGTGCACCTGGCATTTTCTCCTGTGAAAACCTCCATTTCAATAGGACCGTTCAAGCACCATGGACTGTGGGCCGGGAGAAAAGGGCCCCCCCCACACTCTCAATAACGTCGCACACGTTCGATGGGGGGGTCGCCAGACGGTAAGTCAAAGTCACACTAGATGTCGCTGTTGAAGTTGCTTCGCAGTGCCAAAAGCTGATGGAATCTGATGAACATGGCAGGTAATTACAGAGTCCAACGCGAAAATAAAACTTTATTGAATCCACTGTTTGAACAATATAAAATTGAATACATTTTTAAACACGGCTAAATACACGCAGAGTTCCACAAGGGCGACAGGATTAGTCGTGAATCTTATCAAAGATTCAAGGACCTCAACAGCACTTCCTCGTAGGGTTGTACAAAGACATTCACTATCATAAATTCGTCAAAAGTACAAATATAATAAATCTCACTGAACAAGTAGGTTAAAAAGAAAATAATATGTAAAACTTCAACAGTACTCGTATTGCATGTACATGATTTTATACCATAATTTGTGGGTAGTCTACTTTCCAAAAAAAAACATAACAATAATAACATCATGTGGCACATATTTCATCCACGAAATTCACATTCCTTGTAATTCTCTGTTAGAAAATACATAATTCCCACACCAAGTGAGCGTAACACGAGGGCCTTAATCTGAAGACTACGGTCCCCCTGTCACAACCGAATTCTTCCAGCGACAAGGCAGCATGCGCTGAACTTTCCTTTAGCGGCCCCACCAACACCAGCACCACAGGCCCTTGAAGACTGACGTCACGCCCCACCGTCACCGCCCAGGTAATCTGACGGCGGCACTTGGCGACACTTTAGGCGCCCAGAAATCAAGACTTCAGCAGCACTTGACGATTTTCATTTTTACTTCAAATGTGTGAGTGACTTTGGGAGAGGTCAGGCTCTACGCAAAAGAGAAAGGAAGGTTGCACAAACACAAGCCAAGGAATTTCGTTAAATCTAACATTTTAGGTAATTCATTTGTTGAAAACTTTTGAACTAATAGCTGGCTACTTACCCTAACGCTACTAACTTGTTTTCCTCAAGTGCAAGGTCTTGCAGCTGCGGCCTCGAGTATAAGTTGTGTGAGGCATGAGGAAAAATAAAACATCCTCAAGAATTGGGTTAGCGACTAGGTCTGAAAAGAATTCAAAAAAAATTGTCTTCTTGATACTTCACAACAGGATCACATATCATAATGTTTCATAAATTTCGTGAAGACGTATTACCCCAACAGAAGCAAGAGGGTTGAAGTAGGGTCAATACAAACTACACCAAACAGTGTTTAGTGCGCTAACTATGGCCCGCCGAACACTGAATATATTACTAATGAATAAAAACAAATTACAATTACATTAATGAATTCAGAAGCCTTTCATTTCGTCTATTATTAACACCAATAACATAAGTCAACATAACAATCATGTCATAAAATCGTCAATTAATTACGTTGGTCCTTGCACTGAGCAGTCTGGGCCATCCTGGCTAGGACGGCAACAGCCCCAACATTTGTTAATTAAAGCAACATAAAATAAGTAACTTGAATTTGGGAAACCAGTAACCGTAGATTTTTGGCAGCGCCTGAGTCCCGTACCAACTACGCCGATACTGAAATTTTAGCCCTGCCTGAGGCGATCTCAGCAGCAGAAAGGCTTCTCGAGTGCAACGGCCGCTCAGGTGAACATAATCAACATCGTAGGCACGCTTCACGAGGCCCGACAATAGAAATTTCAGTCCTCAAGTTCACCGCGCCAAGTCTGGAGAACGAGCACGTCCTCAGGTCGCACACCAGAGCTTTGGCAACACCGCACTTGGAGTTTGCGCGGTGCAGTCACGTGGTGTAATCCGCCAAGTCGTGAAGTCGGCCAAATCGTGAAGTCGGCCAAGGCGTGAAGTCGGCCAAGTCGTGAAGTCGGCCAAGTCGTGAAGTCGGCCAAGTAATATCAAGAATTCAGTCAAGTCATAAAGGCAGTCCAGAGAAGTTACACCGAGAAATCTGTCAATGAAGACGCCAAATCAAGTGGAGAAGATGAGTGAAGTGGAGAAGATGAGTGAAGTGCAGAAGCGAGTGGAGTGGAGTGCGGCCCTCGGTCACGCTGCCGTAAAGTTGGTCCTGAGGAGGAGGTGAGCGAAGTCCAGCGCGCAGGGGTGGCCAGGACTGTCGGGGCGCTCCCCACACACCGTCACCGCCTGCAGGAGCCCCTGGCACCGCACCAGCTCGCTGCTGCACACCTGCACACACCATACACTTGAGGCGCACTCATTCGCCCTCAGTTCCAGCAAGCAAGCATGCAAGTGAGCTACAGGCAAGCAAGCATGCACGTGAGCTACAGGCAAGCAAGCATGCAAGTGAGCTACAGGCAAGCAAGCATGCAAGCAACAAGCAGAGTGCATCACCACGTGGACACGGTGGGATAACTGGACTGTGGCAGACCACACAAAAGGTCTCGCATCATTCTCCCGCACTTCCGACTACAGTTTATCCCATGAACTCATTATACTCAGTTTGCTTAATGGCTTGTTTTGCTGCTTGCTTTGCTGCTTGCTTCGTTGGTTGGTTGCATGGTAAATTGGTTGCATGGTAAATTGGTTGCTTCCTTTATTAGTTAGCTGGTAGAGACCTTTGTACCCCTTATCAGTATTTCATGGAGAGCATTGCTACAAGCGTTACTTCATTTTATGTATTTATTTATCTGTCACAAAAAATTACATACATTAGATATCATAAACGCCCATCTGATCTAGCCGCGCTGATATGCACTAGTAGTGTCGTAGGTAGGATACTGAACATCGTACCGCAAATGCATCTAAGATAAATTATGTTTCCTTTGATCGAAAACGATATGGCATTATTTTGGCCTACATAGTTTGGTTATGAATATGTAACTGATTGCAAAGAAAACTATGGGGAAAACGATTACATTGTTCACTGGGAAAATACCATTCATTTTAAGAACAAATATAGTAAACCTCGTCACTTCGATAAAATTTTACATTTCATTAACAAACTTTCTCGTGTCTCAGACGAGTTCTTTCCATATAATTCCGGGAGGTGCGCACTGAGTGTATTTGTTCTGACCTGTTTGCTGTGGTGGGCAGATACAACCGGTCTGCAGCGCTTATTTCTGGCTGCCATGGCAACGTATTGGTCGAGGGTGAGGCGGTAAACATAGCGATTGAGCAGAGCAGTTGCCCCCCGACCGCCGAGCGGGGAGGGTGTGTCTCCTGCTGCCGACCAACCAGAAATCTGACGCAGCAACTCAGGAGACAACACGGGAACGATGTAGTCCACCTACAAAAAACTTAGCACAATTAGTGATTTGCGACACAAGCGTAATCCCTCTGCTACCGAAAAAGACGCTCATTTTTTCGAGAAAAAAAAAATTTACCGTAATTTTACCGTGAATTCTGAAGCGAAATTCTTAAAGCCCTTCCCACATCCCGCATGGGTCATTGACAGACTAGAAATTAGAACTAGAAGTAGAAATTCATGGAAGCGCATGTACTAAATGACACGTTCCAGCTCAATGAAGCGAAGAATAAAGGACGGACAGATCGTTCATTTCTCAACAAGCCACACGCGTAGAACGAGCGTTTTGAAGTGAGAATCATAAATCGTCGAAGCAAGACGTAAAAATAGTTTATTCCAACACCAGTCCCACACAAAGCACGTCACAAGTCGGGCTTGCAAACAACAACACCACAACCTGACTCCATTACGGCAGAGTGACACAGATTTTGGCATCTCCATTCTTACAGTTATTCATATTTATTTACAGTTATTCATATTTTGACGGGTTGAAATTCACTTTTCTCAACATCTGGTAACGCGTGGGGTGTAAGGCGCCTGCTGCAGACACCCACTCACGATTTTTCTAAATTAAATTTTCATTAAACACGCGCACCCTAAACCACGAAACTTATTAGTTTCGTAAACGCAGGCACAATTAGCGTCTACGTACCGGCCTGAACTCTGGAACGCTAACGCTAAATCTAACGTCAGGTGAAGGAGAGACTCTTGATCTAAATTCATAGGAAAAAATAAAATTAAACAACGGGTATCACGAGATACCCGACGTGAGGGTTCCAGGGTTAAAGGCTTAATTCGGATGTGGATACCACGCTGAAACTTTTAATCGTGATGCTTCAGTGGTTCTCATTGTGATGGTTCAGTAGTTCTCATTGTGATGGTTCAGTGGTTCTCATTGTGATGGTTCAGTGGTTCTCATTGTGGATTGCGCTTTTGATGGTTGGGTGTGCGGGGACGACAATTTCCGAACTATGAATTACAAGCAGACGCTGTTAATTTCTTACAAATGGTGTTAATTACTTAAGATGTCCTCTTATTGACGATAACTCTGATATGAAATGTTGTTATTTGCAGTATCACTGATACGGACTGCCTTAGCTGACAGTCTCGCTAGTTTAGGAATGGGACGGAGGAATTGTCTCCTATCTAAATCCCTAAGAGCGTGACAGAAAGACGGACAAACCAACCTAACAAATCAACATCTGTGCGTTAGTACATAGTGCGATCATTCACAGTAATTTGAAAATTCCCAACACATACGAGATAAAATGAAAAAATTTATGCACACCTACGAATGTTATTTTTGAGAAAAAATTACATCGTTCAGTCGAAAAGCAAGTAATTAACATAACGTTCACTAACTAAATCAATCACACACTAATCAATCATTCACTAAAAATAACAGTTGTGGAACACACCAATATTTGCGTTCCATACACCAGCCAATACGGCATGCCAATATTTGTGTTCCATACACCAGCCAATACGGCATGCCAATATTTGCGTTCCATACCCCAGCCAATACGGCATGCCAATATTTGTGTTCCCTACACCAGCCAATACGGCATGCCAATATTTGTGTTCCATACACCAGCCAATATGGCATGCAATCTTGGTGCCTCTCACACCAGCCAATATCTACAATTAGATAAGACTATTAGTCACATAGTTTAAAGCTCCCTGCCCAAATGAAATGTGATCTACAGAGAGCGAAAAGAAGGGACCATGTATCACGGACTTTTGAAAACCTGGAATCCATGCACAGGTGTGTTCCCACACAAGATTCCCTGTGCATAAAAACGATAAGTTACGAAGGAAGAGGAACATAAGATAAAGAATAATCAGAGAATAAAACCTGAAAATCGAAAGAAGCAAAGTAAGCACGAAAGATAGAAGTCCCAATGGCTTGTTAGAGCTGAGGTAACCTAAAAGTGTCCCCCAAGACACGCTAGTCCCCATAACATAGGGTACCTAACCCTAGGGTCCATCCTATGCCCCCTGAGGAGACAGCAGCAATAACTATGTAGCTGTACTCGTGCCATTATCTCTCTTTCTTAAACTTGCAAGACAACCCCTTCGAATTTAAAAGACTATGGAATAAATAGTGATTTGAATCATAAATTGAAATTCGTGTGACTTTACAATTTGAATTAATTATAAAGCTTTCACTTTGAAAGTTTTCACACGATAAGACAAATAGTTGTGGATGTAACGAACAATATCTGACCTGAGTGAACCATTTGTAGAGGAGAGAGTGGGGGTCCTGCAGCAGGAGGTGCTGCTGCTCCTGCAGCATGAGGACACCGATGCGGCTCCCGGCGACACCACACCGCAGCTCAGCACACAGCTAATATTGAAACTGTTTTGTTAGTTAACATTATCGTAACCATGGTTTGTAGAGTCGTTGTCATTTTTGTAACCATGGTTTGTAGAGTCGTTGTCATTTTCGTAACCATGGTTTGTAGAGTCGTTATCATTTTTATAACCATGGTTTGTAGAGTCGTTATCATTTTTGTAACCATGGTTTGTAGAGTCGTTATCATTTTTGTAACCATGGTTTATAGAGTTGTTAATATTATTGTAACCATAGTTTATAGTTGTTAGCATTATTGTAAGCATGGTTTAGAACTCCCTACTTACGTTAAGTGTGGTCCAGAAAGAGTGAAAAGAAGAAACCACTTACAATGAACTATAGAAAACTGGGAATCTATACACATAATGTGTTTTCACACAGGATTCCCCATGTATAGAAACAGCAAATTTAGAACAAAGAGGAAAAAATAGAAGAACAAATGTTTTGACAAAGGTTAGCATGACTTTATCCACCATTGCAGTCACATGTCTGCTATGGTGTTCCCCAAAGAATGCCGGATGTGAATTTGGGCAACGCATTTATTTTTTTAAGTTTTCAGGCAGTTTATTAACACATTTGTTACCTTTTTTCACCCCAACTAACATTTTGTAATTTATATTTGCAGAACACCTGATGCATTGCTGTGTGGAGCTGAGGTATAACTGAATATGTACAGACAGCCTCAAGGTGAGCACACCCAGTTCATATTCGACACCCTTCACGGTAACACCCAGTTCATATTCGGCACCCTTCATGGTATGCTCTACATTGAAAATGAGATTCAATGCAGAACTGAACCTTATGAGGAGAATCCTATCTAGAAGTACAGGGTGTGACATGATAAGTTGCTCATTTGAAAAGGTCAATAAATATAGAAGTACTTCAGACATGAAACACTATTCAACTTCTGTTGTATACGTAAAGAAAAACTCAAAAGTTTCATTTCACACGGGTTTGTGTACTGCACGATTCCCACACAACACACCTTGAGAGCAAACTGCTCTGCGTCGCTGGCATACAAGAGCAGGACACTGCAGGCATAAGGCTGTCTTTTCTTGACCGTGTTAGCAGGCGGCAAAGAGGCGTCACTATCACGGGCGGTGGCATCAAGGCTGTCCTGACACAGAGGCTCTCCCACGCTGAGGCGGTGTGTCTGCTCATTCTGCTTACACGCTGCCTCCCTCAGCTCGTCTGCAAGGGGGTGCAAAGGTTTACAGACTGGGAGGGTAGGGGGACTGGAAAGGGTGGGGTTTGTGGAATGGAAGAGGGTTTGTGGAATGGAAGAGGGTTTGTGGAATGGAAGAGGGTTTGTGGAATGAGATAGGGTATGTGGAATGGAAGAGGGTTTTTGGAATGGGAGAGGGTTTGTGGAATGGAAGGGTTGGTGCCAAATGGAGAATTACAGAAGAAGATGATTTTTGGAATAGGGGAGTTATGGAATATGGAGGAATCACTTGATAAGAGAGTATAATAAATAAGAAGATTTGCAAAACAGTAAGGTTTACAAAATGAAACTTATATGGAAATACAGCATTCATCAAGCAATAAAAATTAGAAAATTAAAAACTCAGAAAATTTTCCGAGTAAATAAACAAAATGGCATAAAATTAGTCCTGCAGGCTTACTGAGACAATTTGTATGCTCTCGAGGCCTGTAAGTCCTACCCTATGCCATCTCAGCCCAGTCCTGAACACACACACCAGCTGTGTAGACTTGTATGCTGGAGGAAATGCTATTTGTAAGAGGAAAATCTGAAGGAGAAATGTCTTACATTACTTATTGAAATCTGAAAGTGTCTTGAATGTTGAAAGTGTCTTGACTATAGAAAGAGTCTTGACTGTTGAAAGTGTCTTGACTATTGAAAGTGGCTTGACTATTGAAAGTGGCTTGACTATTGAAAGTGTCTTGACTATTGAAAGTGTCTTGACTATTGAAAATGCTTTGAATATTAAAATGTCTTGACTATTGAAAATGCTTTGAATATTAAAGTGTCTTGAATATTAAAGTGTCTTGAATATTAAAGTGTCTTGAATACTAAAGTATTTTGAATAGTGCAACTCTCAAATATTATAGGGTCTCAAATATTTGAAGGGCTAAACATTTTTTGAATTTTCAAAAATTAGGGTACCTCAAAACATTGAAAGTACCAAAAAATTGAGTGTCAAAAAATAGAAAGTGTCTCACAAATACAAGAGTGCCTCTGAAGTTTTAAAATGTCTCATAAGTTTATCAGAGCCTAGAAAGTTAGAAAAATGTCTCGTGCAACTACTCTCACAGAGGCCCAGTACCTGCTGCAAAAGTGTAGGCATGTCATTTTTACTTACAATTTTTAGTCAATTAAAATTGAGTAAGCCATTGATTTGCAGTAATGTCATAAGTTAATGCTATCCCACTAGAAAACTTTATTGCATTGGTAAGTCCTATGTTATTAGTAAATGCTGCGCTACCTCATAAGATAATGTTATCTCAATAGAACATGCTATCTAATTAGAATCTAAAACACCATCATCATCAAATCAACTACCTCCCCAACCCTAGGTCCCACACCCCATACAGTCGCTCACTAATACACAGCTGCCACGGCACACACAGCTCACCAATACACGGCTGCCACGGCACACACAGCTCACCAATACACGGCTGCCACGGCACCCTGCTGAGCAGGTCGTGCCGCCCTAAACTGATGAGGTGGTGCAGCACGTGGTGTAGAGACAGGTCCTCAGGGCCCTGCTGCTGCAGCTTGCAGAACACTGCAGATGTGGGCCCTGCAGGTCCGCAGAACTTGCTGCACCACTGCCAACACGTGCATCAAAAGACATATAGCTATACATATTCTCTTTCAAATAATGGATACTGCAAGATAATTAAAAACACTAAGGGACACACCTATAGCTATGACCTCTTTTAAATAATGTACATGTTAGAATAATTAAGACCACTATTGGGACTTATATGTCCTCTCATTTCTACAGATTTATAGGTATAATAATTCTTTATTTAAACTTCTTGTACATGCTTACACTGCCTACATACAGGGTGTTAAAAATGAGAGGTACATACAAACTTTTCTAGTAGGTAGAGATGCATGCAAAATAAACCCTTTTTCACAAATACCAACGATTTCAAAACTCTATAGTTTTCAAGAAACTGAAGTTTAAGATTTAGTCTTAATGTCCAATTGGTCAAATTTTTGTGTTTCTAGCAAGTTCATTTTAAATTAAATAATGCCTTTAAATCTTACAACACTATTGTTTTAGCCTTTAGGGTATACAAATCTGTTCATGCTGGGACAAAGTGCCAACACCATGGCACATTTTTTAAATGAAGAAATGGCAGACATGCATATGGCTTACAGTGCATCCAACGGCAATGCTAGAGGTGCTGTAAGGTTGTATTAAGAGCGTTTTCCCAATCAATATTCACCCAAGCATCATATGTTTATAAACATACATTATTCTCTACACAAACAAAAAAGCTTCAATACAGACAGGAGAAGTTCTGGTCAGTCAAGGGAATTACATGATGGAGTTGAGGACAATATGTTGCAATACTTTTGTAACAGGCATCATGCAAGCACCCTAACTTGCAGCATGTAACGCAAGGATACTAAACGATGCCACTGTATGGCACGTCTCAATAACAATCTATACCTTTACCATTTTCAGAAAGTTCAGGATCTGTCTACATCCATTGTGTACAGTTTGCATGTTGGTGCCTGAGGCAATAATTTCAGAACAATGAGAATTTCTTGTAACATGTTCTCTTCACCAGTGAAGCACTTGTACAAGCAATGGAACATTCAACACACATAACTTGCAAAACTGACAAGAGGATAACCCTCATAAAGTGCACCAGTTCAACTACCAATATCAAGTTAGTGTCAATGTGAGGGCTAGTATTATGGGTGACTATCTTTTTTGACCCTATCTGTTGCCATCTCCTATAAATGGACCAGTTTATGTCACATATTTAAGGGACATACAACCTGAACTGCTACAGGTAGTGTCTCTATGTATTTGCTGTTGAATGTAGTACAGAAAATTAAGCAATACAACACAAGAAGTTTTCATTTTACCACCAACTCGCACTCAGTACTAGCATGTCAGGGAAGTTTTTGTCACTTGGAGTTTAAACCCTATGTGCCTTGAGCCTACATACATATGTAATGTTAATTTTAGCTCTCTAATGAAATAAAACAATATCATCATAAAAAAGCTGCAAAGAAGACTAAAGTCAACACAAGTCCTATGCACACAGACCCTTAAGTACAACAGGCTCCATTATGCATGAAAATACACTGCCATGCAACCAACATTCTATTTCTTCATCTTTGACTGAGATCTAGACCCACTGTAAATGTAGCTTACTTTACTTTGACTGAGATTTAAACCCACTGTAAACATAGCTTACTTTACTTTGCCTGAGATTCAAACCCACCGTAGACATAGCTTACTTTACTTTGACTGAGATCCAAACCCACTGTAGACATAGCTTACTTTACTTTGACTGAGATCCAAACCCACTGTAAGCATAACTCATTCTAATTTGACAGACCCAAGCCCCCTGAAACTGTAGCTTACTTTTATTTGATCAGCATTAAGGCCAAAATTCTGAGCCAGTTGCTGCCAGCCAGTGCCATTATCCAATGAAATATCCAGCAATGTGAAAAACCACAATCTGTGCTTTGGATATGCAGCACTGAAGGCTTCCCAGGTTATACCAGCAGCACTTTCTACCCACTCATACTTTCTGAAACAAAAAATGTATTAGGACATTCAAAGTTGTGACTTTTTGTTCCATGCAGATAATAAAAATTGCATTTACTCAAAGTTATTATACATCATTGGTTTTAAGTCTTTCTCAAAAGTCAAATTTTTTGAATGAATTAAAGGCCTCTAAAGTGTTTTATAAGCTCTAAAAAGAAAGCTAAACATGGGCATGTAGGTGCAATTATTTTAAAGTTGAAGAGCATTTATGTTCAGAAAATTTTCTGACTTCAAAATTGAACTAATTTTTAAAAACCAATAAAGAAAAAACTAAAAAAATAGAGTTATCTTTTGATTATTGCAATTGTTATTTTTTTGGACTCTCTCAATGGGCAAAAATCTCCCAAGCAATTACAGGACAGGCTGAAATGATTGATGAACTCCATTAGTCAGCCTTTTTCTAACTCACAAATTTTCAGTTATCACAAAAAGGAGGTTCTGAAGTCACACTTGCAATAGACAGGAGATTATCCCACTTGAATTATTCTACTCTTATCCCTTCCATTGTGAAGACAAACAAAAGAACACCACTAGAGAGGCAAAAAAAAATCAGCAAGGCCTGCTCTGAAAGTATGTTAATTGAGCACTTCAACATCTATACACATAGAAACACTACAATACAGAAATCAAACTTTGCTAAACATGTTTTACTTATTGATTTAACATTGCATACTACCTGACCCATGAATTAGCTCAGCAATGCGGTCATGTTTATTAGACTATATGTCAAATGGCTAGGTGTTGAACCAGGGTGTAATTTAAGCAATCAGCGGCACAATGTTGGCCTCGGGCTCATTTTTCAAAAGACTTGACCTCACATTTATGACTCTGGTTCATTGCAATGTTTCATTATACTGCTGGCTGAAGAGGGGGAAGGGGGTTGCTGTGATAGATGTAGTATTTAGTGTTTGGTTTGAAGTAAGATCTTGAGAAAAACAAAATTTTCATCTAGAGGGAGCTCCAAAAATGACAGTAAACCACACCTCAAGAACAGCTTCAATTGCTAAGTGGTGAAACATTTGCAGGTTTATGGACTCATATTTTTAGAAATCATTATTCTAGGGAACCATTATTTGGGCTAAAATTACACCCTGTGTTGAACTGAATTATTTCTTAGTTAACATGCAAATTTATATACTTTTCTTATTGCTAATCAAACTCATGATCATAATTCTTTCATATTGATTTCTTCATGGTACCATTCTGAGACACTAAAATCATTGAAAAACTGATCTGGATTTCTTTCTGAATTTTTTTTTTCAGTGTTGTTACAGTAAATAAAAAGACTAAAGGGCAATTCCTGTGATAAAATACTCTAACCAATGACATGCATGTCATTTTCTTGTATTCATACATAAGTGGCAAAGTTGTGCACAATGTGCATAACACAGTATGAGTGTTACCACTTGCCATTTTCCTTGAGGATTGTACAGGGTGCCTGCAGCAGTTAACAAGAAACATCAGTTTGTCCACCCTCTTCATCACATCGCACAAGACAACCTATAGTTGAAATGGTCATATACAAGGTAAGAACCAATGAATTTTAAAATTTGATGGCAAGCCAACTTATGCTTGATTTGCTATGCATTCATACATAGAAATTCATCATATTATTTTTTATTTATGCCTGTCTATCTATTTTTCTTACATGATTTCACTTACTTTCAATATTTTAGTGAATTAAACAGGATGGCCTAAAAGTACATTTACCTCCAGAGTATCATACATACTGAAATGCAATTTTCTCAAAGTATAAATCTAATTTAGATCCACATTTATTTCTTGCTGCTAGCAATATATTTCATTTTTATAATGCTAACTTCCAGTTTTATGATTTATTTTATTTCAAGGCTAATACATTGCCTACCTAAAAACTGTAAATCTACTTTTGGGCTACCATCTATTGAATATATCTCCATTTTGTACCTTGATTCCATATAACAGAATCTTACCTTGAAAGGGTAACTTAGGCATTTTTTAAGATTTTTTTCATCCAAATTTCTTAGATAATATTAAAAAACATAAATCCTAATGTTAAAAATACTAATATTATAAAAGATACTTACTAAAAAAAGCACTATAATCATGCATGTATATAAATAAATATAACCTGTCAATATATCCTGACAACTACCTACTTTGAATGTTTGAAATTTTGCTAGGTCTTACATAGGCAAATTTGTGGTCTGCCAAACTTTTTGCCCAGTAGCTAACTACAAGAAAAAGCACAAAATTTTTTAAAATCCTATTAAAAATCCCAAACATATTAAATAAACCTAAACTTAACATACATATTAGAGATCCATATGTTCCCATAGTTTCATTCCAGATTTGAAAACACTATAAATCAATTTTACACCACTCAGTACTCACCGCCTTTCAGTTTCTTGACTCAATTCATCCAACAGCTCTTCTTCCAGGGATAACTTTTGACTTGAAATGTCCATTGCAATGCTTGTGTCTTGACAAATTTATATTCTGACATAAATATTCATCTCTCAATGAATTCAGAGATATAGTTTTTATAATTTAACCTACTATTTATTATTTTGATTAGGACCTAATCTAGAAAGCATCTATGATCTAGCCTTCTAACAACTCATTAGAGCTTGAGTTGTGTCATACCAAATAAAAAAAGGTGCAATATACCGTTAAAAGTTAATTTTCACTTTAGAACTCCCAACACAGAAATTTTGGGCACATTTTGGCATTTTTTACATTAACAATTGGAAATTATTATATATAAATTAGGTTAGTTAAAGTTAGATTAGAAAAGGTTTTTCATATATAAATATAGGAGTATGATTACTCTAGATGAAGTCTATTGAATCCTTATCATCTTAAAATGTATTAATTTGTGCCAGGTTTCATCTTCTTATTAATAATAAATGGTACAAATACCCTAGAAAAGTTACATCCAAATCCAATATGTTTCTGTGATAGGGGTCCGGGGACCGGATGTAAGAATTAACCTAGTTAATTATATTGATAGTATTTTTAGTTCTTTCAACACTCCCTAGTCATATACAAAAATCAATTTTAAAAGAGCAAAGAAAAGGGAGCCTTTATTATGGACTTTAAAATATGTAGAATCTATGCACAGATACATTCACACACAAGATTCCCTTCACACAGAAACAGCAAGTTTAGAAAGAAGATGAAGAAAAGACAGACAAATGAGAGATTGCAAAAAAAGTGCACTTAGTAATCATGAATCTTGTGAAGACCAGTACTTCTGTTCTTTAGGTAACAAAAACAATAATTCCATTCATGTAATGAGAATGGACTATTGATACATAACTATGAATCAGTGCTCAGTCAAAGCGATAATAATTAAGTGGACTTTCTTTCTTATTGGATGAAAGCTTGTACCTATGGAATATGCATGGATGGAAAACTTATCACAAGAAACGATTGTGAGTAATATTTGAATACAGTATCAATTTTGAGTTTGTATATTAGAATTTAGGGGAATTTTAAACTTAATTTAAAAAGAATTATCTTAAATTGGACATAATAAAATTTAGGCTTTTGCAACTGCAAAATAGTCCCTAGGAATTCATCATCTCCATTTCTTAAATGCGTTCTGCGTATCACATTTCATTTACATGCGTAATTCGTCCACAGTCTTCTTTCTTCCTTTCCATCAATTTATTGAGAAAAAGTTGAGGCTGGACACAGCACTGGCTATTACTCCTTCTCCCAGACATAAAATAACTTTTATCTCTTAACTTCTCTTTCCAAAAACTCACTGACAACAGCTATTTAACAGTCTCTCTAAACAAATTTAAATAATTTTGTCCACTCATTTTCATATCAATTATAATGCAACACATGATAATCATTTCCATCTACATTTGCATATTTGGAAGCAGTAAGCAGTCATTTGGACGCGGAGGATGGCCAAAATTATGACTTGAGAGGTCTCATCCGCGTTTCTCAGTTAGTCTGCCTTTAGCAGTCTGACCTCTTTATGTAAATGTGCCGATTATGACAATTTGGGAAGACACGTGTATTGCCGTATGGTTAGGATTTTAATTAAGTGTTGTAAACTTTATAAAAAAATATTACATTGATAAGGTAAGCAACTCGATGAATAATCCTGTATAATTTTGAAAATTCGCTATTTTTAAACATTTTTCCTTCATTTTTTTGGTGAAACATGTTTGCTGGAAGTGTATTCCGCTTGCCTGAAAATAGGAACTTATTAGGTCTACAGGGCTGTAAAAATGTAACAAGAGGCTTTTATAAAAATTTCAAAGTATTTGTATGTCTGTTTATGAGATGCAAAACTATTGCTGTTTAATGTACCATAACTCAACTTCTAGACATCACTGTTTCATTTTATATAGGTCTTTAGTCACATGTTCAACTCTATCGTTGCAATTTGTTGTTTTTACTAATTTCTTGAAGTTTTATTGTACCACAACTTGAGTTCAGATTATTGATGCTTCATTTTGTATAATTCTTAATGGGTTCAACTATTTTTTTCTTATTTTACAGCATATTTGTGATAATCTGTCAGCCATAATTTCCTGAATTTACCAGGATTTAGAGCATAATTTTAGGAATTTTTGGCAGAATGTTGAGTTGGACACACTTTCAATGAACCTAGGGTCAGAATAGAAAAATAAGTTAAATAACTATTGATTTGAAGGGTAGAGTTCTGGAGGTAGGGACTGTAGGGTGCATTAGTGGTTGTAAACTTGTAGGTATTAGTCTCCAGCCATCACCTGGGTGTAGGTGAAAAGAGTGGCATTAGGCAATATGCTCATACTTGTTTTATTTTTATTTATATATGGTTGTGCAATTAGTTATTGGTGTGCTATCTGAATAATAAATCTTTTATGGATTCATAGCCAACCTCATTTTATAAGAAATTATTTAACCATGGAATCATTATTATGGGTTAAATTACAACCTGCAACAAATCATAGATTTTTATTTCCACTGAATAAAGTTTTTCTAACTATTTATATTCACAAAGAGTAATACAATAGTTTTTGGTTAATATTTAATCCAACATGCTGATGACCATTTTGCACTCAACAAATTGAATGTGAAGTTAGTGAATTAAAAATCACAAATTAAATCTTGAAATGACATCTACACCTATTTGTAAAATAATAGCCTAAATGATTGAAAAATAGATGTGACACATATATACCTTTTATGTGACTTTGTTCAGAATAAACAAATTTTCTTTTTTCTCTCTGCTAGTTTTCAGGAGCATGACAGTTTACAACTATCATACCCCTATAGTCTGTACTTTTTTGGAATAATAAAGAAAAAGTAAACCCTGAATATATTGGGAGTTGGTAAATGATTAAATGATGAATGACTGTTCATGTATAAGAATGAATAATTAACTGTTGTTTTATTGCGAATACAATTTTCAGGAAAAATGTCTGCAGATGACATCAATCCAGGTGAAGGGAAAGTTGCCATTGGCTTTTTAGAAGAAACAAAGTCTTGGATGCTGCATAGCAAATTCTTTCCTAGCAAGGTAAGCATTTTTCTAGGATTTGTGTAATGAAAGAATTCAAAATTATAAAATTGTAGCTGTGCCTAAAATAATAAGCAAAAGGCGAATAATTTTTTATGTAAATCTGTATTAATGGAAATTCATAGTCAAACACATGCCTCTTCCAATTCATAATCAATTTCACATTATTTGAGAATTCAAAAATTGCACTTCTGATTACAGCAAATCCTGGGTATGTGCCATTAATCCTATTAAAATTATTTGCCAAAAGCTGAATGTAGAGCACGTGCAGTGAAATGAAATGGGATTGGTGTAAAGATATAAAGATAAAGTTCTGACAGAGAAGTCATTCAAAACATAATTGTACAAAAACAGATATAACTAGTTCTTCCTTTCAGGGAGCATAGGATAGGCAATATGGTTAGGTTAGCTATACATCTTGTGTATGCTCCGGGGGCTATCAATGGTTAATATCTACTCTAATGCGGCCAATTGCACAGAGCGTCTCTTGCATTGTACAGCCTTTATTTTAGTGTCATTGGGTTGGGTTTTTGTTCTTGAGTGATGGAAACCTATTTTCATGAGGTCTATCTACTATAATGGTGTAAATTACTCATAGTATTTAAATGTTCCAATGGCAGGTTGGTGGTCAACCAGCATGGCTTGCTCTAAACAACATGCCTCCTGTTCAAAAACTGAGCTGTCAGTCGTGCAGACAGCCACTCACGTTCCTGTGCCAGCTCTACCTTCCTGACTCGGAGCATGACTACTCATTTCATAGGTGACCTGTCAATTACTTCTACTCTGAGTAACTTGAATTGCATGTTGTGCACTTAATTAGCTCATTAAAGTATAAGGTTTAATATTTAATGATATATTTTGCCTCTCTTTTTTAATCTAGAGTTGGTTGCTAATATGAAAGATGAAGTATGGAGCAAAAATATCTGGAGTTCCTAAAAAATCTCTCATTGAATTTGGATAATATGCAGTAAGGAGACATGAGGTCCTAAATGCCTAAATTAAAAATAACCTAGTTTCCTTTCATTATTAAGCTGTTTCATTCATGATTTTTTTTCTTACTATTTGAAAATATAACGACATCCTTTAATCAACAAAACACTTATTGCATTCACAATTTTTTGCTATCATCCTGATTCGGTCTTAGACATTTTCATCAAGTGTCGATAAAATAGGACCCCCATGTGTTCATTGGTGAGGTGCTTACTCTCTTGAAGTGATGTGAATGCTCTATCCTTATGTGTGGTGTAATTTTATCAAAAGGATTGTTTGCCTTGTTTGTCACACTTGCAATGCTAATTGGATTTCAAGTAGACATAAGCAATCCATACATAAAGTATCTACCATTCAAATGATATCCCTAGATGTCTCTTAGTAAGCTACAGCTAAGCTGCTCTATGATCTATGTATCATAGAATCCCCTCAGGAGACATAGGATAGGCTATAGGGTTAGGCTAGTTGGGCTTGTCTATCGTATGATATGGCTGGCATCCCCGGGAGGACACTATTAGGTTACCTCAGCTATAGTTAGGCCTTCAAGACTTCATCATTTGTGCCCACTTTGCTTCTTTCCATTTTCATGCCTTCTTTGCTGATTGTAATTCTTCGTTTTCTCCTCTTCCTTCTTTGCTTGTTGTTTTTTATATGCAGTAAACCCTGACTTAAACAATAGGTGGATAATACTGAAAAGGCTTATTTTGAAATGACTTAGGCATAGATTTAATTCTAAACTGTGTTGTATGTGTAACAAGGATATTCAGAGCAGTTGGTTACATTTTTAGCTTTCACAGCTTGGTTATTACATAATTCAAGGAGTGCTGTGGTGAAATAAATCATCTAGGGAAGGATTAACAGTTATAAAGCTGTTATGCATTGTGGTAGGAAGTAGGTCTTGATATTTGCTATGCATTTTTGCTAGCACCTTGAAGCAAGTGAATTCATTGGAGGACAATATTATTTCAAATTAGGTGTCATGCATGTCTTCAAAATTAACACTTAACCTGAGACCTTCGTGTACTGTGATTGATATATGCTTGAAAAAAATTTGATCTTTTTATGTCTCTTGAGACATGTGTGAGCAACCGATATTTTCAACAAGTTTATTGGGGTATATTTGTCTCCAGAAACTCATTGATGTGGATTAAATCAGACATTTATATGCAACAAATTATTTCAGTCGTTTTACTTCAGTCAAAATCATTTACTGATTTGTACTCAAGCAAAAATGTTAAATGACACACCTACTTATTGTAAACATGTTAACCAAGATATTTGTTAATTTTGAATGTCTGTCAATGTTACACTCTTAAATTTTCCCTCTGTGTGTGTTACAGAACGATATTTTTATTTGTGTGCCGCGATGGTCGATGCTGTCAGCCAAACTCAAGCAGGGGCATCAGGGCATTTAGGTGTCAACTGCCCCGAAAGAACCCTTACTATTCTTACGAGCCTCCTGCTATGAAGGAAGAGGACAGCCACACACCCAGCGCTCGTGACTATTTGAACTTGTGCTCAGTGTGTGGAGGTTGTGGCGACAAGGTGAGCAGCAGTAGAAGTAGTTTAGAATAGAAAATGAATGACTGGCGACAAGGTGAGCAGCAGTAGAAGTAGTTTAGAACAGAAAATGAATGGCAACAGGAACAAGCCGAGTGGTCTATTCTTTGGTTCGTTCCTGCCAAAGTCCTATGTCATCACTGGTAAATTAATGTGTAGTATTAAGTTGTAGTATGGCGAATTTTTGAGGCATGAACTTTGGCTGAGTCACACCTCGTGTAGGAGTTCATTTCTAAGGAAGTGTTTTTATATCAGCTCGCCTTGAAAATTTTCTTCACAGCAGTTTTCTTTAATCTATATTTTTTCCATTTGAAATTTGTATTAAGATCATTTTCAGTAACTTGTATCAATTTATATGTACTGGTTACTTGGAAACCTGTGAAGAAGAAGTATCTCTATATTTCATGATGAAAGAAGTTTGTATCTCAAGCAAATTACTCGGGACCTTCACAACTGAGGAGTTCTAGTGTAATTGTTAAGGAACTGGAGGTCGTGGTGATGAGGTGAGGCTTACAAATCGTTGTGTAAAGCTCTAAAGTATTGGGATATTTTTCACCATGTATCACACTCTGAAATTTGTCATTTGTAGGCTTGGGTTAAAAAGCAAATCATTTTATTGCCTCAATTGTTTTCCTCTTCAAACTAAGGGTTCGATTTATGACGAGCAGACCAATTTATAACAAATCCTTTTTCTTGTGTGTGGAACATAATGAGCTATTTTTGTACTTAGTGCATTTATTAAATGTTCATTTACTTGTGAACGGAATTCTAAAAGTGGATGCCTGTTCTTTTCAAATTTACACGGGGACATTTCTGTGTGGGTTACTCAGAGCTGGCTACTGTGAATTATCACATACATGTAGTTCAACGTATAAGTCATCTTCCTTTGCTCAATCTTTCTTCTGAAGTACCACTAATGAAAGGAAAATCTTAGATTATAATTTCATAATTTTCAGGTGTATTTTTTCCAACATAACTATTGGGTTTCACTTTCTCAACTATTGTCAGAAGAGTCAGAAGATTCAGTAGATGGTCACTAAATGCTAAGTTTCATGTCGAATTGAGCGCTTGCAGCAATAGACTAATAGGGACAGGAATGGTCCAATAATTCAGGACTTCGGGATAACAGTGCACCCACACAATGTTTCATAAGCTTGAAGCACTTACCTGCGCAAAAGAAAGTTTCGACTGTAGTTTTTAGGGATTGCACTCTGAGATCAACCAAGTTCTTCATGTTCAGATGCGCCCCAAACGTTCTGATATCCATTGGTCCAAAGCGTGTTGACGCGAGCATCAGCTAGTAAATATCTTTCCAATGTGCGAGTCTTCCCTTGAGCCATAACACAAGAGTATGCGCGTGTGCAGGTGTGCTCGCAGTGTCACAGTGTACACTACTGCAGCAAGGTGCACCAGTCGCTGCATTGGACGCTCGGCCACAAGCAGGAGTGCAAAAGTCTTCGTAACACACCAGGTGAGGGGCAAGTTTGAAACTTTGGTTGCGATCTGCCCTAAAATCTAAGATATTAGGGTGCCATTGGGGTGTTTGTGAGCATATACACTGAGGTTTTGAATGCATAGTATGGTGTTGATGTTGCAGTGAAGCCTAGGTTGTAAAGTGCTATTATGGTGTTTATGAACTTTTAATCCGTACATTTGTTGTCATTTTGGGTGTTTATCTTATTGTGACGTAGATTTTTAGAGTGTCATTATGGTATTCGGGTGCAAAGCCTAGATTTAAAGTAGCAAATCATGTATATGATTTTGTAAAATTTAGGTTTTTGGTGTGCCATCATGGTGTTCATATTGTAGTGAAGCCTAGATTTATTTCACTATTGTTGGATTTATATAATTTCACATCTTGGATTGAAGGGCCATGGTGGCATTTATATCATGACAAGACCTAGATTTAATGTACTTCTATGGTATCTACGTTATTGTAGAATCTAATTTTTAAAGTACAAAAAATAGCATTAATACCATCACAAAACCAAGGGTTAGAGTGCCATTATTGTGTTCATATTAGGGCACATCTGGAATTGAAGTACCATTCAATATAATATTCTCATTTTCACAAAACACAGGCATTGGTGTTCCATAATCGTATTTAAATTTTTCCAGGATCAAGCCTTAAAGACCCGAAATGGAATCTGGTCCGATAAAACCTACATTTTAATGTGCCATGTTGACATGAAAGTTTTAGTATGCGTTGTTCGAGTCTAAAGATTCTGAAACTGGCTCATGAAGTCGTCATTTACGCTCTCAATTTGGATGATTTTAGCTCCATACATTCAATTCTTTGCTTTACCCGCAAAAGTGGAGAAAATTGCAAATTATTTCCAGTGCTTGCAGAACACCTTAGAATAAAAATTACCGCTATTCCAGGATCGTCTTCATCAGTGTCAGCGGTGAACAGCTTCCTGTTTCCTGAGAAGGAGATCATTTTGGAGCCCCAGGATGACTCTTCCGACTCTGAAAATGACACCGATGCCGAGCTCACGGAGGACCAAATCAAGCAACAGCTGGGGCAGTTCTCCAATGCTCAGATCATGCCAGGTGTGGTGGACTCTTGCGAGCTGCTGCAGCGAGCGTTTGGGCTGCGGCAGAGACTCGTATGGTGATATTGGACACTGATGACAATGGCTTGCAATACGTAGAGTAAAGTTAGAGTACAATTCAAAAGAATAGAATATGGCTGCAGAAACGAGAAAAGTTGCCGTTTTTTGGGTTTTTACGAAGGCTCCGTTCTGTCAGACACTAATCACGTACAGGCACCCGAGTACGACAGGATTTAAATGAAATATGGCAGCAAGAACCTTAGAGCAATTAGTGCAGCTGTACTTGTTCAGCTACTGATCCTTCATGAAATTAGATGCGTTGCTCTGTTTAATTAATATGGCACATTTTCGATACCACTCATATTTAGTTCAGGGAATTTTGTAATAAAGTTAAACCTCCAGGCATCTCGAGGACCTCAGGCACTTTGCTTTACTTTCACAGTCGTCGTCTGTAATGTCAGCAGATGAACTTTTTTTGTTTGTGCCATTTTGACGATTTCAGAATCCTTTATTTGGTAGACTGTTGAAGTAGAAGCAAGAGAACAATTATGCCGAGTTACGGGTAATGCCGAATGATGCACTTGCCGATTAGGGAGGATTTGATATTCACAAGTCCTCTTAAGATTAAGCATTTGTAATTACTGAAATGCTTGCCATCACTCATTAGAACGTGAAGCAATATTGTTTCGCTTGTTGTCTGTAATGCATATCGCTCTTGCGTGTGTGCATAGTATTTACTACACGACACCTCAGTTTAACAATTACAAAGTGCTGAGGTACTTTGCTGGAGACATACGAGCCATTCGAAGTTGTCCCGAATTGAAGGAAGTGACTAACCCACGAGACAGTAATATTTTGATGTATTCCCCGAATTTCTTTGCTTCCTAAGTTATCTTTTTCTTCTATTTTACACATGAGTACAAGCTTGTTTAGTTCTCACCAAGCTCTGGCTTCCTCAGTATTGATCTTGTGATGCCCTCCATGTCTTGCACTTGCTGGTAGCTACCTTAAAGAAAAGAAAGAGACTTTAATCAAACCGAGTTGGTTTTGAGTGCGACAGATGAGCTGCTCAATGCTTCATAATTACTGAGAGGAGAGAGGACACGTCAGCGCAGTGGGGAACCACATCGCCAGGAGACCCGCACACGAGCGCATGGTGCGGTCACGTGATTCATAGCCGTGGTAGCGCGGGGGCACGCTCCGCTCCTCGGTACCTGCAGTGCTGTGGAGCGCGATACGCTTTGAACCGCATAGCCCTCAAATGAATAAGACATCCTGAACTGTTTATGGTGCTGAAAATTTTTTGAGTAGCTTTTTCTGTACAAAACTCATTGCGCTTGAGTTCAACGTCTCGGTTAACACGTGCCGTGCTGTGCAGATACTGAGAATGATGCAGATGGTGAGGACTCTCTGGAGGCGGTTGCTAAAGCTGACTCTGACCCAACCTTCACTGCCTTCAAAGAAAAGATGGACGAAGAGCCAGACCAGGTATTTTTTGGGGGAACTTCAAGAGTGATGGTGACTTTTTCTTGGGAGGTGTTTCATTTTTGGTACGCGATTCTTTGTAATGTTATTGACGTCATTTTCATGTGTGAAAGACTCATGATTTTTCATCGATGCTGGATCTGTCTTACTTGAAGTTTTATTACCGAATTTGTAAGTACGCGTTTCAAAATAGAGCGAGAGGACTAAATAATAGATGCCACTGCAGATGTGTAGCCTAGAGATCGAAGTATTTCTGTAGGCTTGTCTGCCGTTTAAATTCATAATGCAATGACCTTTTAGGAAAGCTCTGGATTTGTATTCAGCGTTTACCTGGGAAACGTGACTTTTTGCATGGTGGGGAACTGCCACTTTGTAAATGTGGGAGCTATGTAATGTTGAGTACATTGATGGGAGCAGCCATTTTGACATCATAGCAATAACTCAGCAACAGCTCTGGAATAGGACACCAAAAAGTTCAAGCACAAACTATCTCATCAAAAAAGAGGGTAAAGTGCATGCCTGGATTCCAGTTGTTCAATGGTCGGTTTAACAGTCTGCAACTCCGGTGTCGGAGGAACGGAGCCAAAGTCTGGATCCCTCTTTGTGGGGGGGGGGNAGTGCATTCCGTAAGAAAAACGTTCTTTACTAGCCCTGATGATGTTGGTCTGTTATTACTTTTGAGTCATCTTGCACGTATTTTTGAGTCATTTTATTTTGAGTCATTTGAGTCAGCACGTATTTTTGAGTCATCTTGCACACGTTTTCCGTCTTGAGTGTGATGATCGTAGCTTGATCGGGTCGAAATTCTGTCGTCACTGCCGTCACTACGCGTTTTTTTCTGGCAACGAGACGACCATAGGGAGACTACATATTTCAACCCTCAACTGCAACTCATATCATGCTTGACACAGTTCCCTAAAATAATCCAATCCTTGTCAGAATTGCTTTCTGTTGAAACATTAAAAAATCGAAGCGGTAAAGAGTAAACACGTGTCTTACAGCATGACTCACTGGTAAATCATTTTACTCGTTGAAATACAGCACCGTCTCAGAAAAAGCGCTCGAATATCGAGTAAGCACCATCCAATTTTTGAATGAATATTACCATAAAAACAAGCAAGAATCACAGCTTTGCATTCCTTACAAGGTAAATATGTGGTACATGGCTGCTGATGCACTACCTTTTGAATGAATTCTACGCTCAATCAAACTTCATTCAGAGCTTCACAGCTCGTAAATACGTGTAAATTATTCTTACGTCCCTGGTGATACGCTGCATTTTGAATGTATCCTACGTTCTGACAAACAGGATCCACAGCTTTGCATTGCCTATATGTTAAATATCTTCTTGTGGCAGGTGGTGCGCTACCATCGCAGGGGCGAGCCGCTCTACTGCTCCCAGCACCCCAAGCCCGTCAAAGGCAAGAAGCACCTCTGCCCCCGCTGCAACAGGCAGAGGAGTTTCGAGTTCCAGGTGTGTGGGGTCCACCCGCTTTGTAAAGTTCATCCCCTCAATAACGTCCCTCGCGTTCATCCACTCAATAACGTCCCTCGCGTTCATCCACTCAATAACGTCCCTCGCATTCATCCACTGAACGTCTGTAACGTTGCCTTGCTTGACAACTGAACACCGCCTGCCACTCCCGAGGCGGTAACGAAGCTTGTGTTCTCAGCGTGAGATGAGCAAATGATCCTGTGGTGTGAGGTCGCTATTGCTCTCTGCTGCTGCGACTTGGGTTCAAATTAATTAATTACTTAATTTACGTATTTGAGCTAAGCATCCTGTATAGCTCTATCTCCAGGCAGGTTTTCTGGAGGAAACGCACAATTTGAGGACGGCATATCTGCTCGAGATGCATGAGTTCACTTTGGAATGGTCGATTTGTCCCGGGAGAGGTCAAGGAAGGACGAGTAAACCAGTGCCAAGGTATATTTTTCAATCGAAATTTTGTTAAGTTTACTCGCATTAAGATAAAAAGTTTTGGTTGAGTGAATAACGTGTTGACTCGTCCTTGCGCTGACCTCGCGCGGTGCAAACGGATCATTCCCGCCGCATGCGTTTGTGCATCTCGAGCTAAGAAAGTCGTCTCGAAATGGCAAGTTTTCAGCAGAAAACCTGCGCGAAAAAGGGCTTAATTCGTACTGTTACGTTCCATTCGTGGACGGAAATAAATTCTCGCGCAACTGTTATATATTTTATGAGCATTACTTCACAAAGTTTGTCATTGGCTGAAAATGGATTCAGTGTTAGGGGGTTAAAAAAGCCATGTTGGATTTTGTTAAACGTTAGTGAGAATTTTTCGGAGTAGTATTTTATTTTCATAGTCGTAGTTTTTTCATGTGTGATATGGACTCCAAAATCCGTCTAACTCGATACGTTTGTTTTAATGTTGCACCGAGATGAAAAATAATGGAACAGTTCATCATTCGTGTCCAAATTATTTTTTAATGAGATCCCAGGGGATGCGCTGAAGGGGATTGTCCTTCAGCGCATTTTGGGGACGTAGCGACCCTCAAGGGCAAGGTAGGATTCCTGACCTATTCCTACAACTTCAACTGCATAAAAATTTACAATGTTAGCTGAATATGGCATTCTAACTGAAGCGTAGACTCACTATTAAAATGAAATGAAAAGTAGCAGCGACTGGTTAGACCTCTCAGGAGAACCATGATGAAAGTGATAATTTACGCTATATTATAATGCACACCGTTTATATATGTGTATGTTTTTTGTGCGACCATTTACTCGCGTGATGAAGGAATGGGATGCGGGAAAATTCCCGTGTCCAGATTCTAGGGTACGTATTTCTAATCTGCGAGATTGTGTCAGAGAAGGCAGTCCGTATCAATGATATATTACTTTATTTCGCACGAGTCTGGCCGTCATTTTTGGCGGCATGGGAACGCTAGTAAAATTATTAAT
This sequence comes from Orchestia grillus, assembly GCA_014899125.1. Taxonomy (NCBI): domain Eukaryota; kingdom Metazoa; phylum Arthropoda; class Malacostraca; order Amphipoda; family Talitridae; genus Orchestia; species Orchestia grillus. Next base: position 3,400 of record VOMN01118132.1, on the reverse strand, counting down.
AGTAGTAATAATAATAGTGAAATGATTATCGTGTTTACAGGTGATGCCGCAAATGCTGAACCACTTGAAATTGGACGAGAAGGAGGGCGCCAGCGTGGACTGGGGCGTGCTGCTGGTGTTCACTTGCCACTGCGACACTCAGTTTGACTACGTCGAAGAGCTCGTGTTCAAGCAGGACTACTCCGACGGCGCTGCTTCAAAGCATAGCGCCCCAGATAATTAACTAATTCTAATAAATTATTGAAGTAACACGGTGATGATTCTACCGCGTAGCTGTACCCGAGCATGCACTGTATCAGACACACAATAGCTTCTTGGAAAAGGATGGTTCGCTCAGTTGAGAAAAAAGCGCATCGAGAATCAATTTTATCGCCCAGGGACAATGAGTGAACGATATTTTAACGAGTTTTACTGAATACTAACAAGTGGAATGTTGGTGGTGGCCTCATGAAAACGATATCTTTGGAACAACCGAGGCCAAGGGAAACTGTACCAATGTGCTAACGTAAGACCACTTGCAAGAACAAAAGTCGATGCAAATTAGAAAAAGAATGACTTAGGTGTTCCTTGCAACTACTACATACATATGTTCGAGTCTTTCAGACCCAGGTGTCGTGGAATAAGAATCTTCAAAACGCAAAAAATGCAACCTAACGAAAAGACACAGCAGCAGAGAAAGCAGCCCAATTCAGCAGGGTGTGCCAAATAATGATGTAATAACAAAAGGACACAGCAGTAGTAAGCAGGGTAAATTTGAGAGTAGTAATGAGCACCTATTCGTGAGCGTAAATCAATTGTATTTTAGACGGTTCTTGAGTTGTTAAGAATGGCTAATCATTTTATCATGGAGTTCAGCAGGCAGGCAGACCCTCCGCTCTACATACAAAAATTCCGAACAAAAATGAACTCGGAAATACTATATCCCGGCCACCAAATAATCCAACGTAGCTTCGGAATATGATACTGCAGGTTTGATGCACTCCTTTATGTTCTTTACTTTCGAATACTTTCTTCAATAACCATGTAACAAATGCACTTCTCCGTAGTTTAAAATTGACATTGGGAGGCTAACACCTGTGAGAGGCGGCACCTCTGAAGAGTTATATCTAGGAGACAATTTCAGTGTAGAAGACGAGTCATGTGTGCATTACAAGCCACCTGCAGAAGGCAAATCACGTTTAGAAGACAAGTCTTGTGCAGAAAAAAAGTTGTACAGAAGAAAAAGTCGGTTGCAGAAGACAAGGAATTCAGCAGCACATACTAGACAAACTAATGGCGAGCAAGTAAATTTTTTATTGCATCAAATGGAATATCAACGCTTGGACTACAGTGCTCTCTGATCCGACCAAAAAAACATGAGCAGTAACTTCTTCATTTCACTTAGGACGTACAGCAAGCAATAATAAATCGCAGCGAACACTTCTAAAACAGCAATAAAAAAACTAGGAATTGATCGTATGGTCAAGATGAGAGACGTGGCCGAACAAGGCCACCGTGGGACTCTGAATTAACTTAGCTAAGGCATCACAACCGGCAGAGGCTCTACTGACACACCGCGCTGGACGGCAACACTCCCACCCGGCACACCGCGCAGTATAACGCGTAGAATTAACCCGTCACTGACCACAACGACTATGCTGTCAAGTTTGAGAAGACTGCCGATAGATTTTTGTACAAATCAATACCGTCTTATTGCATGTATTCCTAAGACTGCGAATAGATTCTCGTATAGATCAATGCAGTGTTATTGCACTTATTCCTAAGACTGCAGATAAGCTTTCGTACAAAGCTAGGCTCAGTCTTACAGCACATAAGACTTCATGCATGTCGCAAAAATAATTTGGTCGTTATCGGGTTAGGGTGAAAGTTCTCGCCATTGCGCATCCACATCAGGGTCCAAAATCTTGAGCAGCCTCTGGCAGACCACCTGAGGGAAAACTCGCGCTAGTACAAAGCGCAGTGGTCGTCATAGTGCCTCGAAATCATTTCCAAAATCACACACGCGTGTTTGCTTACAAGCTAAAGTTACAACAAAATATCTGAAGAAGATGGAGGTTATGTACAAGTAAGGAATGTTTATTTAAATGGCATACGCAATGCAAGATGTATTCTTCTAGGCAATGAAAGCTGAAAAATGAGGAATCGAGTCAAAGGGAAGATGATTTTACGTCGAGAATAGCACGATCAGTAAGCGCTCATTTACATTGCATGGCGGTGTCAGGATCAATACAAGTATTCGATGCATATACGTCAACCCTTTACCCGGCAAAGACGAGTCAACTCGTTCTTACCAATCTCGAACGTTTCAACTTTCTTCGAGTCATCTAGCCAAAAGTTCTATTAAAAAAAACTTTGGTACGAATTTACCCGTCTTTCCTTGACCTCTCGGTGCAAATGGACCACTCCCGAGTGCACTTAGTCGTACATCTCGAACAATTAAAGTAGTCTCAAAACAGTGCGTTATCAGCAGAAAACCTGCCGAGGAAGGAGCGTTAACAAGTGGTATGGTTTATTGATAATTAACCTCTTTGCAAAACGCACTAACGTCTCACTCGAAGTCCACCTTGTAGCAGCAAGCTTTACTTCAACATCGCCCTTACGAAAACCTAGCAAACAACGCGCTTTTGTAAACCTGATTCCACGTGGAAGAAAACATTTCAAACTGCGCGTAGCGCTTCGTCGCTCCCCACTCAATGTCTTCATTTCCGATGCAACCTGAGTAGATTGACTTGAACAACATCGACAAGCGGTTGTCCATACATGGCACATGGTCATGTGGCTGTACACACATCACTCATCAAAACAACATCACGCTTTACTACAACATAAATCCAACGGACATCCCGTTCTGGACACTCCTGACAAGCGAGGTCTCCATTCAGCACACACGCAGCGCAGCAGCTGGAAGGAAACATTCCTCGTGAAGTGGCCCTAGTCAGACACGACCTCGCGCACTGTGTCAGTCACCACTCCATTGGGAGACAATAACAATGGAAAAAGAGGCCGCACTGAACGGCGTGACGGATGCACCGATAATAATTCTCCGTCGTTAACGAACTTTTAAATCACCAAGGTGAATATTTAATGGGCACCCTGCTGGCTAGCTCATGATAACACAGCACCACGGCCTCTTTTACGGAGAATAATATAAAAGTTATTGTTAGAATGGAGTAAAAACGGCAACGTAATAACGATACGAGTTCAGGAAATATTTCCAAGTTGAAGTCATGGTTTGAACAAAACATAAGAACAGTTTTACAAGAGCGTCTTGTCGAAGGAAGAAGATCTTCACTACAGACACGCTATGAAGTGCCACATGGTCAGAGACGGACTTTCTGCGCTGTCGAGTAACATCGAATATTATCCACTTCGGCCACACCTCCCCTCCACCCCCCCCTCC
>VOMN01118130.1:0-17009 GCA_014899125.1 Orchestia grillus | reverse complement strand
TATGCCGAAGGAAAATCGGTGCTTCACTAATTAATCTAGCTAAATATCCATCAAACAAGTGGGCACATAACAGTTGCCAGACCTTTAATTTTAACGTATGCAATAAAATTTGCTTGTATATTTTAAAGCAATAAAATTGCGTTTTTAACGATTTGGTTGTAGGTGGGAGACTTAAAGAGAAAACAAACTTTGAGTCAGGACCTAAAAATGATGAGTGAGAAAAGATTGAAACTGAGATGTAAAAACATTTCGAAATTTCACTCGAATATGAGCTAGAACAGTGCGCCCGCAATAATAAAATGATGTATTCAAAATGAACGCTAATGCTTGAAACTGGGTAAATGATATAAGAGATCAATTGTTGTAGCTTTCCGAGCTAGCAGAGCCTTTGAAAAACTTTTAAAGACATAAATTGTAGGCGATGAGGAGGATCGGACTGCAAGTTTCGAGAGCAACAATCAAGGTCTCGGAGTTTCCTGAGTTTCGCTAATTAGAAGTCAACTTCCTTGCAGCACTGCGAGACTGTCCTATGGCTCACAAAAAAAATGAAACGGATTACTTGCAACGATTAAAAAATGAACATAAAGAATGGAAAATGCTTCGCTGTCCCATGTATGGACTTAATAGCTGCTCTAAAATAATCGTTTATGTAATGAAAATAAGCCTAGGAATCGACGACAATAAATGTTGAAGGGCCGATTAAAACTCTGCCTAAGTCGATAAGAAGTCTGCCTTTATCTCGGAAATGTGCAGGAAATATTGCCTGAAGGAGAAGTTACGGCACAAGTTAAAGATAAAGCGAGGTCCATGAACGTCAAAGATAAGGTGATAGCCATGGCAAGTACCGTCCCGAGAAGCCCTCCTCAAAGTTCCGTAATAATTAACGAGATTAAATTGAGCCTAGCGACGGAAATTTTAAATTTTGCGTCAACACGAGGACAATTTCGTTTTCTATTTGATGATGAATTATGGCGTTAGCCTAGGACACTTCACGTAATCCACGTTCGAAAAGTTTTTAATTGATACTAAGTATGTGAAAGGTGAGTTCTCATGTTTATCAAGAACATTAAGTGAAAGATGATTTACAACCGTTCCTGATTTCTAGCATACAATTTATACTTGCCTATTAATCATTACCGTATGCATCCTAGCATAAAATTTTTTATTTATCGTGCGAAAATAAGCACGAGCATTAAAACAATTTCCCAATTTCATTGTTTTTGCATGTAAATAAACGAAACTAGCTGATTTTAGGCAGGTGAACATGTTATTCTTTGAACCATACGTACCTTGAACCTACCTAGCTTCAATTTTAGCCTTCTTTGGAAATTTTTATGAAACTATTCCTTGAAATTCAGTGATAGTGGCATAGCTATGAACTACCAGCAAAGAAATTCCTGAAAAACATGCATAGAGAGTACAACGTACTAACGGTCGTGATAAAAATTTCGATGCTAAATTGTACGACTGACATTATAGCGGCACATTAAATCTTGGGACTTGTATGTCGGATTCAAAATATTGCTCATACAAATGAATATTTGAGAATATATCATACTGGACAGAATGCTGGTTCTTTTTTGTATATAATACTTCTATCCATACAACGCGAGTTAAAGACAAGCAAGCATGGCACGCTGAGTAAGTCATACCTGTAAGACATTCCAACAGACATCGCCAGTAACGAAAATTCCGCACTAATTCCTTAAGCCCCAGAGAACGAAAAGTTACCGTGTGAAAAAATTCTACACTTTAAAAATAGACTTTTACACATCAAACGCAAGATATTGATCCCGGGCTAGAAAAAGTGCGGTATAATTATTATTTGCCTTATACTCGGCTAACCTACCCTTAAATACATTACAAATTGTTAGTGATAGCAAGGTCAGCTCTGCGAAACAACTCTTCATTCGAAAAGTAGCTTAAAAGTAAAATTAGGAACAAACACACTTGAACGTCATGGACAATTTACACTCAAAACTACTGCAAAATTTACACTAACGGCAGAAGGAAAATAGTATCTGAAGCAAAGAAGAACGATTGCAAAGCGTCGGGAAAGTTGCGCCGCTAAACACATGGTCGAATAAGACCATCTTTAATACTCACTGAGAGATCCCTAGAACTGTACAGCAGAAATGGCTGATAACTGTTCACAGAAAAACCGGCGAAAGCAGTGGCTAAACGCTCGGAAATAGTGGCCACACTAGCGCGTACATCCCGGAGGCGCTGCCTGTGGCGCTGCTCTCGCCATTACCCAAGAGCTTCCAGAATAACAAAGCCAATAGGCTGCGCCTCTTGTGATGTAGCCGCACCGAGTGAGGGGAGCCCGATATGACGGAGCCAGATACTTCTCCTCTCCCTCGACCCGCGCTGGCGCGAACCTAGAGTTGCGTCATCACATCAGCCAAACGTTCAGGTTTTCGACTATTGGGTTTAATAATTTGTCATCCATCTCCAAGTGAAAGCTAGAATTCAGTATATCTATTTCGCTGCTAAATTTTTGACGTGCAATAAATTCTCTTCACTGCAGCTGCTTAGCAACATTAGTTTCGTGAAAAATATTCAAGCAATAATATTCCAACGTACTTCCGCAGGATGCAGTTCAGCAATGAGTAACACACAAAACCTGTTCTCCATACCCCTACCAGAATCCATTTATAATATAAGCAGTTCTTTCTTTTTCCCGAGTCAAGAAACCCGAAAAAATTATCTGAACGCAATCGTTGAATAACGCGTCAATCTTTAACAGACATGGCGTACCAGACTGCATTATGGCTAACACTGAGAGGCACGAGGATGGTAGCAGTAACACGGTCTTCCAGAGTTTGGTTATTAACTCGTAAGAGCCGAGTTACGAGTGACATCGTCCATTTGATTACCGGTCAGGCGACCTCATACCGCCACCTCGTCTGTTGACGGCCGACTCCACTGCACGCGCCACCGCTCCATTTGCAAAACTAGCAGAGTAAAAAAGCAAGAAAGAGAATTTACAGTCAAAAACAGAGTTGCAGATTCTACTCGACTCAAATAACAGAGAAAATGCTTCAAAAAAGAACACACGACTCTTCTGTGAAAGGAACAATTCCATCCCTGAGATTGAAGTGAATTGCATGGAATATGCCAGTCGTATCCATCACAAACATGGATCCACAGAGATATAGAGCATTTCAAAACTGCTATTACTGAATGAAGGGAATGCAAAATGAACACATTCAAGTAAGGGATCACAAACAGCTTAGCCGCCTTTAAGATAATGGGAAAAATTGAAGCCTATCAACATAACTTAGTCCACCAAAAACATTCCACTAATCTGCTCTAAATTTTGTGATGGCGCGAATCGACGCACAGGTAGGTACTCGCAAGACAAAAATTGTTCAGTCCTTAAAGTCGGGTATATAATTGAAAACATCCACTGGGCTTTTATATTTATTTACCCAAACTTTCGCACGCTTAAGCTCGGGTAAATAAATATTAAAGCCTAGTGGATGTTCCCAATGATATACCCTACAATATTGATCCTGGGTGTTCCTTATTCTAATGAATAAGTCCTCAAAGTATATTATAGAAAATATTAGGAATTCAAGGCAATACTCACGTACTGCAGATCTCTTCTGAGATAAACTGAAATCGTTGCCCATACGGGAATAATACTTTCTAGTAGCGTACTGAAATACAATGTAACTCGTCGAGTTTATGAAAGTATTATTGAATTCGCAATTTCTTTCTATAAACGAAGTGTGAGGAAACTTTGCAGCGTGTCTATGAGACGCACCTCCGCGAAAGCATGAGCTTGTAGCTGTTTGGGTTCGTCATATAAAGATAAATAAAACTCTTTATGAAAGCTTCCTATAAATTTATACCCACACGAAGTTGAAAACGGTAACAAATAAACTCACGGGGGATTGAAATGCATTTGTTTCCAATTGAGTAGTAAAATTCTAATACGGAAATTTTTGCTATTACAAAATTTAAGGCCCCATATTTGCCTATCGTGCCGTATTAAGGCAGTAATAAAGCCTCGAGGCGAGCCAGCAAGTCCCTAAAAGCTTCCAATAAATCGGTTACAGCAAATGATCAAACTTCAAAGAGAATCCGAGAGCATTATTGAGCGGGTCGTACGAAGTCGGCCGGAAGAAGAGAGCATATTAAATGACTGTCTTCTTTTGAAGCCAAGACGCTCTGTTAGAACCTTCCTATTAAGTGGACGGGAATTTTAATTGTTACGAGTGATGTACGTGCAAACATACCAGATATTTGGAATAGTTGCAAGTAAAACTAATTAAGAAACTGCAAGTTGCAAGATCTAATTATGAATATTCATTTTAATACTTTCGACATTATTTATTCGAACTGTCAAACGTGAATAACAACGAGAGCGTTCAACTAAAAAAAGCTACGATGGGAAAAGAATTAAACTTAAAAATTGGAAAGTAAAGAGCCCATAATAGCAAAAGTAATACAATAATCAAGTCGCTTCTCTATTTTGGCAAGGGAATCGTAAAAAGGAAATCGCAACAAAGCATTACGTTGATTGATGACAGTGGAACGATTATTAAGATACATTTCACACACCTGGAATAATAAATACATTATAATGGTCCTTCACGGCCCAAGAAAAAAGAAGATCTTAGGATTTTTAAGCAAAGTTGTTGAAGCAAAAAATGGTGACGAGGGGCTCATGCTCCAACTCTGGAAGAACTGCGCGATTTGCCTGCGAGAGCATGAGGCTCCAACACAAACCCCGACTGACTCCCCCAAAATACGATGCGAAGACGAGGGATGATACACATAGTACCATAATGGATAGCTCAAAATTCTCCTTGTTGTAAACACATATTGGATTTTCAGGGCAAATCGCTGAAATACAGTATATGATGGTTTTTCAGTCTACATATCATGGTAAACAGTGTATTATATGATGTTTTAACCCACGCGAACAATATAACACATTAATGTGCCTAAGAGTCAGTGTGTAGTTCGAGAGTCAGTGTGTATGACGCAGAGTCGCTTCGTCAGGGTGAACAACAAAATTGGCACACCATACAAATTCGAAAACATTTTTATTATAATTATATATCAATTCATAAGGAGGAGAATAGAATATGAATTTTCATAGGTTTGAGTTTGAGAATGAGGATACACAGAAAATAACAATTGTGTCCACTCACACTTCCGAGTTAGATCACAGGATTACCTACGTAACACACTCGTCTGAAGCATGGTTCAGAGCCTTTACGTTTGCCGTATCTTAATTGTCGAAATACCAAACTGCGCACTAAATTAGGCCCACATACTTCCAGAACAAGCGGCTTTGTGGAAACAAGTGTCGCAGCTGACTCGGAGATCAAACTTTAGATAATTTAGTCCGTAAGATTGCGTCTCTTACCTCAAGTTAGCACCAGAGACTTAAAATAGCGTCATAAATAAAATGTGATCTAATATTTCAAGAAGCTAGAGTAACTTTCTAATAAGAAAAGAAAATAATAGTCCTGAAAATTCATCAGAATCGACGTAATCAAAGGTCAAAATCATAGTACTCTAACGGTGATGATGCACACGAAAGTCAAAACTGAACATTTTTATGAGAATCAAAGAGAAAACAGTATAGTACAATATTGAGCAGAAAATGGTGAGATCAATGAAATGTCAAAGTCCGATCGAAATCTATAACTAATAGTACCGGGACAGCAGCATTTTAGTAACTCAAAGCCATCATGCACCGAAAAAAAGGGATCATTTAGTACGGACTTGGAGAACGGGGAATCTATGTGCAAGGTGTATTCCCACGTGGGATCTCCTGAGCACAGAAACAGTAAGTTAACAAAGATGAAGAATAAATGAAGAATTATCAGCAAAGAACGCATGAAAGTGGAAAAAAGCAAAGTGGGCACGAAAGATACAAGTCCCTAAGGCCTAGCTATGCTGAGGTAACCGAACAGTGTCCCCATGTTGACGCCAGTCCCAGTAACATAATAAGATAGACAACCTAAGCCTATCCCATGCCCCCTAAGGGGATCAAAATCTTTTTTAAAATTTTTAAAACCTCTAACTTATTCTCATTAGAATAAAATATGTTTGTAGATAAACCCTGACAAAATGCAACGGATAAAAACGTTCGCGTTTTAAAATATTCGTGCAGAACATGCAACCGTCCACCTCGCCGGGCATCCAGAAACTTTGCTTTTATCAAATTTGGATATCGGACGTCAGGGTGAAATACTTATAGACTGGCTTTTTTTGGTCTCCCATTTCAAAATCTAGCAAAACGGCACACATTTGTTTCAATGGCATGTTTCGCAGGATGAGAAATAGTTTTTTCTCTCTGTCAAATATTTTCATGAAAGAAATTCACTATTCTCAAAGCGCCCCCGTCATTTTCATTCTCTGAATAACGTCGCCGACCCTATTTTTGGTCGTGCCTCTAGTTTCTGAGAGAAGTAGCTGGATTTCTAAGTATCGAGTACACCGTGTTCATTTTCGTGACGGAAGGGGCGGTTTTGGGTCGTACATCAGTGCTTATTATAAGAGACGGCCAAAAGCTGCTCAAAATCCGATCTAACGAGCCGGAATCGTCACTGTGATCCCTAAATCTACTGGGATACAGGCCCCCACCGCGTATACGCAAAAAAATATTAGTAAAAACTTATGTATAAAAATGTACAAAAAAACACTCGCACTGGCTCAATGGTCTGTACGGAAAATTTTCAGAAAGCCATCGCGAGGGCGCTGAACTTAAGGATAAGGAGGACATATTTACTGTTCCCAGCTGTCCTTCACTTTCCTACGTTTTAGCTTCCACTCAATGTATAAAATTTATGAGGTATAAAATTTAAAACACATAAGATCGAGACAAAATACGAGCATGCATTTACTTTGAAATAAGGTAAAGCAAAAATTCTCCACACCACAAGCTCAACCTTAACTCCGTCAGAAAGAAACTCTAAAATCACGAACTAGTGAGTATATAAAACAATGAGTACTTCAAACAAAATAACAGAATATAAAGTGCTGCGAAGAGAACACCTATTTAGTCACAAATTTGTGAACTTGTGTAATCGATACAAACATAATATTTAAAACTTAATTGTAAAAAAAGTAGCCTCAACTGTAACATAATGCATTATCAAAGAAAGGGAAGTCGAATTAATGGTTCTTCGCGTAGGATAAATCCAAGCAAGCCTAAATTGTAGTCATTTAATATGGATGTACAAGACCACCGGACCCACTCCCTAGAACGGCGGAAGACGATCAGAAAAGCGAATGCACACACGACCGCACGGCACGATCGTTACGTGAGGATAATGACGAGAAGGCTCATCCAGGGTCGTTAATCACGGCGTGCGAGGGGATGGTCGATTGCGCTTCCGTGCGTCAAGTGTGGCTAGACGCGGGAGGCAAATCGACCTGATTGTTTTGGTCGCTCCACAGGGCATAAACGATGCGACAATGCTTATTCAAATAAGCGAATTTTGTCCGTCAGTAATAAAATTCGAACAGGTTGTTCTTCAAAAATTCTACAAGGAAGATCGATCCCAATGCTCCAAAACGCTTCGTTCTACAAACATGCGTACTTTACAAGACAATGACTTTAAATAGACGTAATATTTAAAATTTATCAGGTTGCTAAAATACAGTACGCAATCAAGTGCACTCTGCGCAATTTTATGAAGCTGATAATTTTGCCCATGATCATTAGAGAAATTAAATTTTACGACATACCTCTAAAGGGACATAACAGTCCCCTGTGATTTCTTTTCTCCTTCGTTTCTGAAATAGACGAAGCGTTAGCCTTGGACACTAGCACATCCAGAAATGCGTTTCTGAGATAGACGAAGCGTTAGCCTTGGACACTAGCACATCCAGAAATGCGTTTCTGAAATAGACGAAGCGTTAGCCTTGGACACTAGCACATCCAGAAATGCGTTTCTGAAATAGACGAAGCGTTAGCCTTGGACACTAGCACATCCAGAAATGCGTTTCTGAAATAGACGAAGCGTTAGCCTTGGACACTAGCACATCCAGAAATGCGTTTCTGAAATAGACGAAGCGTTAGCCTTGGACACTAGCACATCCAGAAATGCGTTTCTGAAATAGACGAAGCGTTAGCCTTGGACACTAGCACATCCAGAAATGCGTTTCTGAAATAGACGAAGCGTTAGCCTTGGACACTAGCACATCCAGAAATGAGTTGCCGAAATGGACGAAGCGTTAACCTTGGACACCAGCACAACTAAAAGCCAGTGACCAGATATGTGGCATTCACTGACAGAAATAGTCATCGTAGAACAGGGTAAATCACTTCCGAGTTAATACAATACTGTTTGAAAAATAGGATAACACAGTGCATCTGGATTGATACACAAATATTTCCCCATGGAGAATATAATGGCAAATTTAAGATAAAGTCTAATGTCAGTTTTACACTAATTATGTATATAAATGTTTTAATAAAAACCGATTTTTTGGGAAATACACGTAGATCTCAAACTTTGGAAGCATGGATGGGCTTTACCACAAATCAGAGTTCCATACAAAAGACGGTAAGAGTTAAATGCAATATTCGAAATTCGAAAATTCGAAAATTTCACAAACTGAAATGTCACTAAATTTATTGATTGCATAATTCGCCAATCGGAATGGACAAACGTGAGTACAATAATAATGATTATATTTTACAGATGCACTTATTGCACAAATTAAACGAGTCTCAATGGTAAAAACATGTATACAGAAATAAATACCGTCTAACTTACACAGGGCATGACATCGATGACAAAACAAGTCTCATGAATTTTATTACGTGCTCCCACAATCAAAGCATTCATGCAGTTCCAATCATTTCATTTACGAGAAAATAATTATATATAATCGGTAATCGCTAGACCTCCTAAACAATACGGTCTGATAAGGGCGGAACTTTCGAGGCATAACGTGCAGTCCTTAAACAGGCACTTAAATGAAAAATCGCCCTGAGCTCAATTAGACACCCTTTTCGCACATATACGAGCCTTCATTGAAGCATTACTGCCAAATTTCACATCAAAGCGAAACTCGCCTATACAGCAAAGACGCCAGGCAAAAGACATGAACAACAATTAAATTCTGTTTTAATTTGCGTGAAGTGCACGCTTCGCCATGTGACAGCCGTCAGACGCCCCCTAACATTTCTCAAGTCCAAGCAAAATCTAAGCAGCATCGTAGAAATTCACTAGGGTCTGCGCAGCGCCACGGCTTTGATGAATTAACGCCGAGCTGACGAGGATTGTTTTGATTGGTAATGGACGGGCCGCAGGAGGCGCGGCTTAAACCGGCGCTTATCATTTAAAGGCGCACGGCCTTCAGAGTTTGACGCGCGGAGACGTTAGGCTTTAAATGAGCAAATGGATAAACAGAATCGTCAAAGATCTTTCAACTCAAAAAATTAAAGTCATTTCAAATACACGTACAACTTTGAAGGGTTCAATTGAAAAGAACCGTCATTCTACCTTTGGACAAACGTTTGAATGGTATTATTTCTGTATCACTACTGGTATTTGGTCAAAGTTGTAGGGAGTTATAGCCGAGTATGGGTAAATGAAATACATAGCTCAAGTACAACACCCACAAGTCTACAGAGATGGAAGTGATCACGAGTTCGAATATTAACTTCGTAAATTTACAATCTGCAACCAAACTTCAATGACAAAACTGAGATATCTCAGACGTACGTTGAAGCTTAAAAGTAGAATATTCTGTAGCAAAATGAATTATTCACAGGAAAACAATTGATATAAAAATATTCAGGCTTGATTTTATTTTCAACATGACTCGAAATAAACTAATGATGACTCGAAAAAAATTAAAAACTGATCTGGCAACATCCGGGACAAAAAGGAGTGAAAAAAGATCTATAGAGAACTTCAAAGCAATAGGATGAAACATTCAACACCCCATAAAACTATCATGCTGCGTAAAACCGTATTAAGTCGTCTCTGATTCACAAAAGAATATTTGAAGAAAGGCCATTCATTTCGGAACAATGTTTTTTTGGTCTGATGAAACCAAGATTGAATTGCTTGCTACCAACCCAAGATTCTTTGGTTGCACAAGAAACGGCCAATGAGAGGCATAATACCAACACAATTGTGAAGCATGGAGTTAGTTCGCAGTATAATGGTTAAGGGTTGTTTCACAGCAAATGGCAACGGTCCATTTCTTGTTATCAATGGGAAGACGGACGGGGCTATGCACCGTCCAGTATTGGAGAAGAGTCACTCGCAGTGCGAAGCGTTCATGCCAAAAACGCGAATGGACGTTCCAGTAAGATAATGAAAACAAAAACATGCCAAAATCAACAGCCGAATGTTTATGAGTAACAAAATCAACGTTTTCACACGCCTAAATCAATCACCGGGCCTCGATCTTATCGAACATTTTTGGGAGGCACTAAAGATGAAGGTTCTTCAGGGAAGTCCAGATGAATTTTGGAAAACTGAAGAAAACTGAAGAAAATATGAGTTGAAGAATGGGCTCATACACCACCACAAGCTTGCGAACGCCAAATTTCATCACATGAAACGGTCTCCGAGCAACGATTGCCAACAGAGGTTTCGCAACTAAATATTAAACCGAAAGAACAGTTTTAGTTTAATATCTTCGCCCTGCGCCATAAATGTTTTCTTTGTACATCAGATCATATACTTTTAAAAGAATATTTTTATCAATATTTTCAAATTAACTTATAAAATGTATATCCTGTGTGAGCTTTATAAATATTGGCTAGCTAGATGTTTAATACAAAATGAAAGCTCAAGTGTGCAATTACTTCTATCCCTCTCCCTCGTACTGTAAAATGAGGTTGAAACGAGTCTATTTCGATTATTATGATTTTATCAAAGATTTATCCCTTGACGGCAAACCTTCAGAATCAGCACGCGCGGCTATGGATAGAGGCTTATTTACTACCTCCGTTGCAGGGACCGCTTCTACGTTCGGGTTCGATGGTCGCCATCTCAAACTCACTCGTACATCAGGACTCAGAGGGAAATTGGCTCAATTGGTTTACCTCGCTTAAAAAAGTACAACAATTCATTAGACTGTAATGAATGATAATGAGAGCACAATAACATCATTGGAAATAATCTAAGCTTAGAAAGTTATTTCGAATGTAAATGATGTTCCTATTGAATTTTTACTCGCACACTCTAGAATTAGGGTTCCACGATATTTTGTTATCGCTAACATTTTCTAAGTGTTTCATAAATTTTCATAAATAATGAGATGAGAATTATGATCGACCTATATTCCCAATAAGCTCCATTTTTTTGCAGTCTTGGCTTTTATGCGGCGTACGATAAGTTCTTAGAATGATTCCACTTAAATTTAAATATGCAATCAATAATTTAAAGCAACAAGGAGAAGTTCTGCTTCAGGCCTCCAATGTGAACGAACTCTCGACTCCACACTGAAGAGAGTCGCAGTCGAACTGCACTGTCAAGGTATGCATTTCGTATTTAGTAAACTATGCTTAATATGTTCAACTTGTTTTGAATACTAGGAACCAGTCACTTTTGTATAATGGTAACTCGAAACTGTCTCCATTTGGTACGTTTCGTAACGGTATTGTTGAAAATATAATATTTTAAATAAAAATAAAATGGTCACTCCAAGCGAAATTCGAAATAAAAAAGTGACAACAATAACTTTACCATATACATTTTGAATCTCGTTCATTCCACTCTCGATCAAACAAGAAAGTCGCAGCTCGTAGTGACCTGAAGAATCGAGCAATAGCGCAGCAGTTTCCTCTACCGATGAACCTAATAGCAGAAAACAGAGCGGGGACCTCTAGGACATCCGTAGAGACCCTGTTCCAACTTGGACGACGAGAAACTTCAAAAATGACTGAGTAGGCAAAGTAAGCGACGACCGTGCAAGAGTTTTCCCCTGGTAATCCAAAGCCAAATTTTCATTCGAGCTTAGTTGGTTTTGGAAGCTTGAAAGAAAGGTCTCATCTACCCTAGAGGCATTTACTCGCCGTTGGCAAGCCTATTCGCTTACCCGAAGAGCTCTGTTCTAGCTCATTGTAGCGCATTTGCCGTTGTTCCTACGCGCGTTCCCTCGGTTGTGGCTAATTGAAAGCTGTAAAGTAGAGGCGGCAGTGCAGCAGAGTGCCACACGCAGGCCTACACGCTACATGGTGCAAGTAAAAAACACCGCGCTATTTTGAAAAAATTCTCAAATTTCCCATTAAGGAATGCGCACTATTGAAATAACACTTTGAGGGAGACAAAAATCCAATGTAAAATATTCAAGAGTGAGTACATTCGTCAAGATTCTATAACCCCAAGAACAAGCTCAATCTAGTAGTCTGACCATATCAAACAACATTTCTCATCTACCAGGACAAGATTACCCAGTGCAACTGAATAGACATTTAGTGAATTGATAAGATCAATTAATCAATCAACACCATTATTTAACTTCTTGTTCAGAAAAAAAGTCATTTTCAGAAACGTTTCTAAAAACGAGTTCCCTTTTGTTGAGCATGAACACTATAAAAAGTTCCTCTACATCAAAAAGCTTCGAATTTTTCTTTGAATCCTCAACAAATTCATGAGAGAATATCTGCCGTGAATCCAGTGAGAAAACTGAGCTTTATTCAGGCCTGCAACCATTGGATAAATGATGTCCGTACACGCCAATAGAAAAATTGGATCAACTGTTAAATCCTTCGTTTTGAAGAAAACCGGAACGCTGGAAATTATCGCCAGCACGTACTCCACTTTATGAAGCACTGGGGAGCTCATATCGCTCGCAGCAAAAACGCCTGGTCTCGTGAAAAAAAGAAAAAAGAAACCTGCACATTACAGCTCTACGGTGTGCGACTTGTACGGAAGTTTAAACTTTAAGACTACGGTTGAGAAGCCGTTGTGATTATGAGGACAAATTTTTTTCTTGAGAGCAGGGCAAGCTATTGCAAAAAAGATTAATCATACTTTTCAATTAGTAGAAGCAGTACAAGACGTGTCAGAATAGAAAGATCATTGCTTATTGAGGACTACGAAAGGTTTAAAATATACTAACTCTTATTTAACAAGTACATTCTTCTGTCTAGAAGAATCTTAAAACTTGTCCAAGATCAATAATTGAAATACCTATTCTTCAGCATACACACAGAAGAGCTCCGAAGGATGCACGCACACGAAGTTGTCCGACGCCACAAATCGCTTGAAAAAGAGAAAGAAGGAATGAGAGTAAAAATAAGGTTACCACGCCACAACGTGAAATATATTTTCATCCCTGGAACAAGCTTCAACTGTTTGAAGCAGGCAGCGTTGACAAAGGGAGAGCATGCGGCACCAAGCGCCGAAGGGAGGTGGACGTGGGCACCAGGTATCGGAATGGACGGGCGTTGAGGGAATATAAAAAATATTTTACTGCATACTGCACTTGATCTCAAGTAATTGGAATGGTCTATCGAATTGATAACGTAGATATTGCAGTCCAAAATTCAGAGCTTTAAAAGATAACAGAAAATGGCAGGTTAAAGGTACACGAGTATACGTTACTCTAGTGCATTTGACTATTACATAGTGAGAATCTAACCCAAAGGATTGAAGTTAATATCAATGACGACAGTGAAAAATATATTGAGGTAGAAACTATTCAATTAAGCGCCGTTATTGGCGTAAAAACTGGCATCAGTCATTTTGGGTTATAATTCGTGTCTACAAATAGACTGGATACTCCCATAGCTTGAAGCTTTGAAATACGAAAATCACTTGCTGTTGCAGCACTGTAGCAAACAAACATCGGTCTGTGCTAAAGTCTCAGAGGTGTACATCAGCACTGGACTAAAGTAGAGTGAGGGAATTAGTTTGGTTTCAGGTAATTCATACTCAATGAATATTCTGATGTCCCGTACATTTTACAGGAAAGAAATTATTTCCGATTTTAATTAATTGAAATCCGATGACGAAATATTTCATACATGGACAAGATCCCCAAAACTAATAGACTACCTAAAAAAAACAACGAGCGTTCTCTTATTACAGTCACTCATCAAGGGTCATATGATAGGCCATAGGTAATAGGGGTAGGTTAGTTAGGTTTGCCTATTCTATGCTATGGGGACTAGCGCCCCCAGGGGAGCACTGCTAGGCTACCTCTGCTTTAAATAGGCCTTCGGGACTTCTATCTTTCGTGCCCACTTTGCTTCTTTCCGTTTTCATTCGTTCTTTGCTATTTCTTATTTGTCTTTTCTTCCTCTTCCTTCTTAACTTGCTGTTTCTATGCGCAGGGGATCTTGTGTGGGCACACACCCTGTGCATAGATTCCCCGTTCTCCTAAGTCCATACTAAATGGTCCCTACTCTTTTGGTGCGAGATAGTCTGAGTTTCTGAAGCGCTGCTTTTACTGCTACTACTTATTACAGTCAAGCGCATGCGAGAACTCCACAATGAGAGGAGGTTTAATTGCACAAGAAGGAGACGCAAACTCAAATGGGCGCTCATCGAAAAAAACAATGACTGTTATTCATAGTTGCATGGGTAATCACAAAACAACCGATATTAAACCCGGTCTCAGAAACGCCGATGATCCGAAGAAATGGCTTACCACTTACCCTAAAACTGCCTAAACTGAGCATAACACAAGGTATAAATCCAATACAAACCCGAAACAATTCAATAAGCTCCAGAAAACCTGCAAGAAGAAGCCATTCGAAATCGAGTTAGCACCATCCAATCGTCCTTAACGTTTCCATTTCATCTGCCGTGAGGCGGAAAAAAATACGAACGAGATGTGAGGGAGCCTGAATAGAGGTGGTGGTCACTGGGAAGATTTCGCAACGAGACGAAATGTTTCACAGCGAGGCGCAAGGATTTCAGAGCGAGTCGTAAAATTTGACTTCAAGAGGAAAATAAACGAAAAGAATACACAGTGAGAAGTGAGGTTGGAGCAAAACGAAAAACTCTAATCTGAAAAGAACAAACGGAAACGAAGGGGCTTACAGAGAGGTAGAGGGATTTCTTAGTAAAACATAGGAACCGAATTTTTATTCGTAAGATATTTGACATAAATACTTGCATTATGTACTGGATAATTCTCATGGTAACTATATAAAATTTCACGGTATGAACAATTCAAGAGAAAAAAATTGGGAAAAAATACTGGTATCCGGTAAGCAGAATCGGCTCACAGAATTAGTCTGAAGTGTAGACTGGGTGTATGTACGTACTACCTATCCAATGCAGGTAAAAATTTTTTACCATAGTCATACAACAGCTGAACAATCAAAAATTGAATTAACTATATATTTTTGCACGCTGAATGTTTCATCGGTAAAAGAAAATAGAAAGAGTAAGACGGTGATATAATATGTACAAAAGTCTTACATTATCGCCTCAGAAAGCATACAACACAGCCACAAAATTAGTTTTAAATAGATAATAAATAGCCCTCGTTTCGAAGTGGCTTACGTAACAAGAATGCTGTAGAACTGTCAAGAAAAATAATCTACTGCGTCCCCGTACAACAGCAGACTTCAGTCAGTGTCTGAGAGCTTCATGAGAAGGAGGTCATCGTTCAACATTCTATTTTTAATACGATGAAGACAAAAGAATTGCAAGAAAGGACCAGAGAAGATAATGTTCATAAAAGAGGTTTGCGCAATAAAATTTTGGCCGATGCTGGAAATACCACTCTCAATCATTGGTGACACGATTGGCCGGTTCAGGTCATATCAGTCCACTGCAGGTCAGTCACGTTCAAGGCATCTATTTATAAAATTCGAAACCGAGCAGCAAAACACATATAGTCTGTCAAGTAAAGAAGAATTCTCGAATGACTCGATTTAAACTTCAAAATGATTTGGAAATTGGTGATACGAATGATTGCAAAAAACACGATTCGAGTAATTCTTAAAACTAAGGGTTCTCGTTCTCGAACATCAACAAAAACACTTTAGTTGATAGATTCGTGCCAGAAATCGTCTGAATTTTGCAAAGAGACATTTAGAGAAGCCTCAAAATTCTTGTGACGTGTAGAAGATTCGAGTTATTTGAGAAAACTTTTGACCATGGATCGTATATTTATTGCTTTCATTGCACGTCTTCATGAGGTTCAAATATTTTCAATACTCTACAAGCGTAACGCCTCATCGCAGCGAACAAAACATATCTAAATTCGATGGCATTCAAGTCTTGAATTTTCAAAAACACATCAGTGGAATCAGAACATTAGCTTTCATTTTACTCTATCAGCGGACACTACAGGAGACAAAAATGGCCACCAAGGAGAAGCATGGACAATTGACCGTAGTTCTTGGCTCTCTTGAAAAGGTAGATACTTGAGATTCCCTGACGAACACAGATCGTCAGGGAAAGTCACAGTAAATACGTAAATATAAATAAATTTGAAACTCCGACTGTAGAAGCGTAATTATTGCAATCGTAACTTTTCTAACTGCTGATACATTGAGTTGTTTGGAAAATAATGGCCGATTTTAGGTGGTAAATATTAAATTAGTTTTACTATTAAATTTCTCCGGTATTTCAGATGAAAAATAAACATTACATCAAGTCATTAACTTTTCAATCAACTCATTTCATAAGCAAGAAAGCCCACAATTTTGAACATGAAAAACGAAGATTGGCGATTACTGTTCCTGCACGAGTTCAAGATCGGCAACAATGCTGCCCAAACTACTGCAGATATCAATAAGGCATGGGGAGAAGGCACAAGGGAAAGAACAGTACGAAGATGGTGTCAAAAGTTTCGTGGTGGAGAGATGAGAGTCTCAAAGATGAAGACAGTAAGGGACGTCCACCCACTCTGCAGAATGAAGATTTGAGAGCGATTGTCGAGCAAAACCCATTATAAAGGGTCAGGGTAGTGACACAGCGACTTGGTATCAGCATTTCAACTGTGTCTGAGCATCTCAAGCAAATCAGCAAGGCTAAAAAGCTTGTCAAATGGAAACTCGCAGAGCTCTCAATGAACTCAAACTCAATGAACATCAAAGAGCG
>VOMN01118127.1:0-19374 GCA_014899125.1 Orchestia grillus | reverse complement strand
GGGAACAATTGACTTCATGGGAACAATTGACTTCATGGGAACAATTGGCTTAATGGGAACAATTGGCTTCATGAGAACAATTGACTTCATGGGAACAATTGGCTTAATGGGAACAATTGGCTCCATGGGAACAATTGACTTCACGGGAATAATTGACTTCATGAGAACAATTGGCTTCATGAGAACAATTGGCTTCATGGGAACAATTGACTTCATGGGAGCAGTAAGTCTTTTGCCAAAATTCTAGAAGCTTATAGATGCTCAAGGGAAAAAGTTAGACAGGGGTGTTGCGCGGACCGTGCCCGCCCTCTGTCCCGTTCGTGCGCCCTATACAGAGTGTAACGTCTCCTAAAGCCGTACGCAGCCGCACGGCCTCTAACAAGGAGCATCAGCGAGATTGGGTGCGGCAGACCATAGGCAATGGCGGCGCGCGGCGCTTACAGGGAACAATTGAGAAGGAAAGGGGGGCACTGGAGCCGCCCCTTCTGCTGGGGCGTGGGGGAGGGGATGGAGACAATGGGACTCTAACGGACCATACCCCACTTGCTGAAGCGGAGGTGAAGACGACCTAGGTCTAACGGGCTATACCCCGCTACGCTAGGGGACGTAGGGATGATTTTGTTCTCACGAACCAGACCCCACTTGTTGAGGCGGCGGTAGAGACGATGTGGTTCTAAATGACCACACCTCACAGTGCTATGTGTAGGTAGCAGAGACAGTGAAGTGACGAAGTGCTAGATCTCACTTCACTGCCTGAAATTAATCATAATATTCTGGCAGAAAATCACGAATACTCGATTCTTAGTTACTGTGCTTCACTACGTCTGAACACAATTTTTTTCGTTTTAACAAACAAATCTTTGAATGAGAGCGCATTCAAGGACGTCTTTTCATTGCGGTCGATGTGTTTCACTTATACGTAATGTTTGGAGCTGGTGTGTATTTTTGAAGAATAACTGGAGTTCAAAAGTCCTCGCTTAATCCCAAGCTTCACTTTTCATTTCACTCGAAAGGCGGTGAAAAATGTCCTCAGAAACGGACATATTTTTTTCAGTTTGTAGGAAGCTCGTATGGAGAATTACGAACTCAAGACATTCTATGCATGGATGGAATTCCTTCACTCTGTAGAAAATTCCAGTTTTCCATTGAAATCAAGCATTTAAAAGACTTCAATTTAATAAGACTTTAAGCTACTTGTAAGTCTCGTTGCAAAACGTAGCGTTCCATAAAATCAACAAGTCATTCCATTCATCAAATTCCGGAATATTGCACACCACGATTTGATACAATAATTTTTGGGGAATCATCGACGCAAACTCTTTGAGTCTCAGCTAGGGAAACCTTTCCCCTTTGAACCTCAGCTAGAGAACCCTTTCCCCTTTGAACCTCAACTAGAGAACCCTTTCCCCTTTGAACCTCAACTAGAGAACCCTTTCACCTTTGAACCTCAGCTAGAGAACCCTTTCCCCTTTGAACCTCACCTAGAGAACCGTTTCACCTTTGAACGTCAACTAGAGAACCGTTTCCTCTTTGAACCTCAGCAAGAGAGCCCTTTCCCATTTTTTCCTAATTGGAGGACTGAGGGGGAAATGGTGGACGATGAAGTATCCATATCTTAAGCAAATTAATAGAAAAAATTTAAGGGAAAACTTTAAGGACTACCAATCGAACATTTTCACACAGAATCCCTTCGTAATGTATACAAGCTTCCCGTCAGGACAACCAACGTCTAGCACTACACATGGTCTACACTCTTTAGGAGTCCATGTGTGTATTTATGTATGAACAAACTCTCCGACGACCGAATTTTTAATCCATAATTGGACGGCTGTCTTCGGAGTCATTGGTTCATTTGAAGAGTTTCTGCGGGCTCAAACCTGCGCCTACACGAATGCTGGGATGCTAACTCATATTTCGTCAGTACATTCGAAATCCTTTACTCCAAAATCATACGAATAACTTACTAAGATAAGTTGAAAAAACATAAGCTGTTTCAAGTTTCGAGATTGACCTCGATTAATTTCATACCTTAATTTCTGAAGCGCTTAAAGTAGATAATTAAACTTCACGTGACGTTACAAAGTTTCAGCAGTGTTTTTCCTACGAAAACGGCAGTGCAAGCTCGCCCTCACTTCAGTCTGCCATGCCTCAGGAAATGTGTTCATTCTACGAAAATAATTACAGCTGCACTTTTTCATTCGAACTCATTTTGAATAAAACGTTAGAATTAACAACATGTAACTAGTATTCAATTAAAAAAACGTTCAATTTAATAGTATTTACCTAGCGCTCAATAATAGAACGCTCAAATTAATTGTATTTAACTAGCGTCCAATTATAAAAAGTTCCAATTGATAGTATTCAACTAGATCTCGACTGAAAAACGTTTCAATTAATACTATTTAATTAACGTTCGGTTGAAAATACATTAATTTACACTATTTAATTGGCGCTCAGCTATAAGACATTTCAATTATTAGTTTTAACTAGCGTTCATACATAAAAAGTTGCAAGTACTAGAATTTAGCCAGCGTTCAATACCAAAACGTTCAAAATCAATTGAACTTAACTAGAGTTCAATTTTAAATTCAAGTAGCCTGTGATTCATTTCACACAACTTAAAAAAACGAGTTGGTGACGAATTCCTGAGCAAAAAACAATTTCTAAAGTAGAGCTTCACATTCCGACTTTCACTCCAACTTGTCATTTAGAAGAAACATCCAGACAAACTTTGCTATTCACGAAGTGGAGCTTTTCCTTCATGTAAACATCATGTTATTCAAAAACCGCCATACAATTCTCTGCCACGCCGCAGAATCCGAGTCTCGACTGGTACGTCAACGTCTCGACAGACCCCACAGAATTTGACTTTAGTTTCTTCGTCGTCGTCGCTGAGGAACGAACAAAGGATCCAGTCTTCACGCACAGGCATTCTTTTGTAATGGAGCCATCAAGCTGAGCGGCTTCCCACCACTTGGGCCTCTAATTTCTTCCTATGTAGATAGTGAAGTTTTAGTAATTGTGAGAGATGATGCCCGCCGCCGACGTCGAGCTTTGCCTTCGTGAGCTTCGTAGACGGCAAGCGAGTGAAGAGCAGTTTTGGAAGTCCTCATTGCTAATAAACTTAATTTCTCGTGTCCCCAATGCTGTTAGGCTTAATTTCCTTCGGTCTCGAATACTACGAAGCCAGAGTTCTAGGTAGGTTTTCCTGGTGTTCCACGTAATAGGACTTATTCATTTTCTAATCAGCGGCTCTGAGTAATTTTCACATCCATATCATCTACCTCTTTTTATATTTTGGGCCAAAATTCGGTTTTCTCGTTGTTGAACATTTTGTTTAAATAGTAGAATTACGAATATACATATATGAGGTTGAGCATTAACGTGAGACCTGCTGAATATTTTGCCACAAAATGGGACGGCCAGAGCAATGAACTTCTAGAAAGTAAAAGATTGGAAATTGTTTAAAGGTTTTCGATCTCCGTTGCGTAGTGGTCAATATAAATCATCAGTTTCAAAATATTGAAAGGATTTTTTTATTCGTTGTCGTGACCTAATGTTAGCTTATCAATGTTCATCGGTGATTACAGGTTTAGATAATGGTCACACCTTAACTTTCCAACTTTTTAGCGTTGCCAGGAAGTCCTCTGTAACTTTCCAAGTTGTTAAGATTTCTACAAATATTTTCATTACCTTTTTTTTGTACGCTGTTAAATGGTAATAAATTAGCGTTCCTAACCCAATAAGCGAATGGAAAATGGCTCTACGTAAAGGACTCAAGGTTATTCGCATTTCATTCATGTGAAGGAGTGAATTAATCCTTGACTTGGAATAAGAATAATTCTCCCAAGTTATCCCTATCTTAAATCGTACAGTTCTCAAAATTAGTCCTCATCTGCACACGAATGCTCAAAAAGCAAGAACAACACAATTAAGAAGAGAATTTTTTTGCGTTTCCGGGAGAGAAAGATAAATATTGATTTAAGAAAACAATGATTAGTAACCAGTGTCTACAAGTTCTTACCCCTGCATTCAGCACCCTTACTCTACATGTATTTATGAAGAATATATGTACATACATCATGGAATTTGCCCGGTCAACGAGTAGACAGAGCAGTGTTGCAGGCCACAGCAAACCACATTGAAATAATATCCCTTTATTATCGAAAATATATTGTCGTGGCTCGAACACCGCGAACAATCATTCGGCGGGGATTCCTATTGTTCACCCAACAACCCTCTGGTGCACACGAAAACCTGTCGCTGCGACCTGAAGTGTGCTAACTGACGCCAATGTATTGCCTAGAGAATGAATCACAAGTTCTATATTGTGGTGAAATCCCACCCAGGCCTTCATTTTCATTATGAATCAATTGAGAGAGTCAGTTAATTCAAGTCAAGAATGACGTTGGTTTCCTTCACTAGGCACTCAGAAAACCGTCTGCAAAAACACGCCCGCGTCCCTCTGTGAAATGGTAGCGGGTGCATCCTTGGCTGAAGTTTCCATTTTCGCGTTCAAAAGAATTTTTATCGTTTCTTCTCGATGTGCTTAAGATTAATGCCGGATGAGCCACAACCGGAATTAATTCCGTCTTTGAAGGCGCAAGAAATGGTAGCGATTTCTGCGTCTGGGACCCGAGGCTTAAGCAATTAGCTTTCTTTTGAAGACACAGTTTCTGTTCCATGGTTTTCTGCAGCGCTACAAGTGTGTGTAGAGTACATGGTGTTTCATTTCTTCTTCGCCTGAATTTAGATTCGATGTCTAGCTGATACTCCAGGGAACGCAAAACTGAGCCGATTTACCGACACTCATCGAAAATTTTACGCAAGATGATCGTAATTTTGGCAGCGTATTTTTCTCAGTTACAAAGTTGTTTCAGCTCCCGAGTTCGGCGAGGAAAATTTAGGTCATCTGGTCTGAGTTCATTTTTGCTCGGACAAAGCATGCAAAACTTGTGGCCTCATTAGTCGTCATTTTTGGCACGGAGCTATGAGGGCAGCGAGTGTTTTGCAATTGTCCTTAGGTCGGTTCCAGGGTGTGTGTTGATGGGAGGACTTACAGATTTCAATGTATTTTCCCGTGATTTAATTTCTTGGCAAGGATTTAATTACCGAGCTTGAAACTTTCTAGTACGGTTGGATTCACTTCGTTGAAACTAATAGCTCTGAAACAGGAAGTTTGTAATCTATTCTACTGCGAGGAATCAAAACTGTAAATAAATTTCTTTTCCAAATGAAATTTTGACTTCTATTTTACGTACGTACGTTCCACTTGCATTTTAATTGCGTATTATACATGCTCTTCTATTTTGAGTGATATTTTACGAACATTTCAATCATTTTCCAAAGGCATTGTGCTTATTGTACGAAGCAGTCGTATTATTCGTTGGTGAGTAGAAGCAGTATAAATTTTCAGTCAAAAATGAAGTAAAAATAGCGAGGTTTTCTAACGTGTACCCGGGCACCATGTACAAAATTGAAGCGTTCGTGGTGCAATTTGATCAGCGATGAAGAGGCTCCACGGCGCTGCACCTGAGAGCTTGACTGCAAATTTTCTCTTTGAATTCGTTATTCTTTAAGAGCTTTAATGTCAAATATTGGTGCGTCATAGATTTTCAACTCAATTCCCCACAACTCACCGACGCGGTCGGAAATGACTCGTAAATTCGTTCGACTGTTACCCAAGGGTCTTTCATTCATTAATGATAACTGCTTCAATCAATTCTCTAATCACCAACAAATCGAAGACCATCACTAACATTCTTTTCCCAGAGAATTTCCACGCCAACTCGACAGCTTCGTTCACCAGAAAACGGAACTCGCAACATCATTCAATGCTGCTGGAAATTTCTGGTCGTCCGAGTAGAGCTTTCCAAATTCTTCCCCGCATGTGCGAAGCGCAATGCGGGGTAAGATGACTAATTAAGTTTACCCACGAGAGCCAGGGAGTAAAACCTCCTCGTTCATCCTGAGCTCTCATTTTTACCCCGCCGCAAATCGCGCGCACGGAAAGCAAAATCGTGCGTAGAAAAAATTCCCCGTTGGGGTACAAGCGGCGGCCTCGAAGGCCGGGACTCACGATGATGATGTTGACTTCGTTTTTTTTTGTTGGCTTGAACTGGCGCAATTAAGAGGGTCTGCCCCACGGCCCTCGTTAGACAGGCCCTCCAAAACAAACTAAGAAAAGCGCTGGCAAGGGCTCGATTGTTGGGGGCATCTTGTAAATTCAAAATTATTTCACAGGACAGAATTTTTCCGCGTCGCGAGAGCTACAAGGCGTGCGCAGCTTAGCAAACTTTTTTAAGGCAAATCTTTCTTTGTGGTCTGCTCTTAAGTAAGAGTTCGTCCTGAGTGACCTGTGGTTGTGGGTGGTGATGTGGAGAGAGAGGCTTAGGGGGAGGTGCTCATGGTGGTGACGAGGGAGCTATTGGTGGTGGTAGAGAAGGTAGTGGCGATAGAAATGGTAATGAAGGCGGAGAGGGTAGTGGTTTCGAGAGGGTAGTGTGGTGGAGAGAGTAGTGATGATGATGAGAGTAGTGATGGAGGCAAATGTCGTGATGGTGGAGAGATCAGTAATGGTAGATAGGGTAGGGATGATGAGAAGGTAGTGATGGTGGAGAGGACAGAGCTGGTGTAGAGGGTAGTGATGCCTGCTAGTAGAGAGAGCAGTGATGGGGGAGAGAGAGAGAGTAGTGATGGAGGAGAGAATAGTGATGGTGGAGGAAGTACCCCCTGTCTTCACCACAAGATGCATAATTATCATTGGACGAGATAACTCATTATCATCAATCATATCGGCAGAACACCAGGGCATACATCTTGAGTAGTGTGCCATAATTCTATTCAAAATATATGTATCTGAGTGCCCCTCTCAAGTGTGTCATATTGCCCCTCAAGTGTGTCTGACCGTCGAAACTGTAATACCTGAAAATGATTTTTGTTTTGCTTAGTAAAGCAATTGGCCATAGTGGAAGGGTTTTACATATTTCATTCGTATAGTCTTAACATCGTCGTGCTTCTGCCCCATTCAGTTCATTCTCCTTTAACAAAACTTGACCATGAATGAAGCCTTGCTCTGATACTTGGTATTCTCAATCAATGCGTAAACTGATTTAAGTATTAATAATGTTATGGATCTATGCTACCGTGCAACAGTTTAATTCCTACGTACTTCTTTGGCTGTCTTTCCTTCCAAGGACGGTTGAATAGACTTCAGTGGATTGCGATTCAAGATCAGCGGACACATTTTTCGGAAATACCTTGCATATCATGTGTTAGGGAAAATCTGTTTAACACGTTGACTCCGATTCTCCGCACAGGTAAAATTACATGCCGACAAATATCTCTACTGCGAATTTAAAAATGAAGGATTTTGGTTTCACAAATTTGATTAATGTATTAATTTTCTTCCTAATCAGAATTAGCTTATTCGATTGATGAACACAAATTTAAAGAAAACTCGAAAATTTGTATTTATACATAATAGTGCTTTGGTTACAATAGGTTAGGTTAGATGATCGCGTGTGCCATATATGACCCACTTCGGAGTCAACGTGTTAATGTGACGAATATTTTTACTTATGCTTTTTTTCGCTGAAATGATTTCAAACTTCATGCTCGACATGGTGACTTCTTGGTTATTATGGCCTAGTCAAAATGATGGCCCAATTTCAACAAGAAAGTCGTTCTTTCCCTATCAAGTTTCGGAGCCATCGCACTTTTTTTCCAACCTGGAAAGTTCTTTTTCAGAAATTTCTCTACCCACGTTCATTTTGGTTATTTTACTGCATTAGTCTTAGCCAATTAAGCCGGGAAAACCACCGCGTTAATGAACGAATTTTTCTTTCGCCCCACAGTCCGAATTAAGCAGACCAGTCCTGAAGAATAATGGTTCCCCTTCGCTCGCCCCCCACACGCACAGGGTTATGAAATTTTGACTAGGGGAAAATTCTTCGTGAAAATGAAATTACTCGTTCCCCGAGGAAATATTATTGAAAGAAAGCCCTGCTATTGAGAAACCACATGAAACCCTAGAATTAAATAAACGAACTCATGCAGGTTGATCCTGTCGGACTTACAGTACTTTGACTCAAGAAGTTATGGCTACTTGGGGAAATTCATGTATCTTGGATACGCGCTGTATTAGATCGTTGTAAATTTTCGCGTACCCACACGAGTTTTTAGTCTTTAAATTTAGTTTTTTTTACAGGGTCTAGCATCGGACTCTCCGTATGTGATCAAGTAATTGATTAATTGTCAGCCGCATCATCACTGAGCAGCTTGCTTAGCATTCATATGTAAGCCTGGCGCATGGATTGTTTGGTACAAAGAGTGAAAAACTTTGAAAATAATGGGAGCATGAACGAATTCCTGTGGAAGATAAAAAAAACAGATTACTTTTTTCAGTTCTTGACTGTAGATCGGCATGCGAGTTTCCGCCTTTCACTAACGCAAGCGCGGAAATTCAGTGCCATGATTCACGGCCGAGGAAGAAGCAGGCGGCTCAGTGCCCGAGGCCCTCGCGTAACGACGACGACGGCCAAATGAAGCCAAGAGAGCCGTTTCACTGAGCGACTTCCGTCGTGTTTTCACCATTTTTGGGGTCTGTCAAGGTGTTCAGAGCGGCGTCCATTAATTAATCATGAGAATCACTTTAATCCGAGAGATCCAGAAGCGTCCAATAAACTAGCCCGGGCTTTGGGCGGGCCTCTAAAAGTACCAGATATGAGAGAAGGCGCTCGGTCTTGCTGGCCCAGTATTGTGCCCAAATCCGTTTTCTGCTAAAGATGGTGTCTATGTTTTATTTTTCTCGCTCGGCAGCATAATCGTGCCAGGACCGAGAACCAAAATTCTTTCAAGGAATAGGAATAATAGAGATGTCTATCATGCAATAGAATCGTCACATTTGGCAGGTATTAATGTCAAGTCGAACAAATGCGAAGGATTTGAGCTTTTAATTGAGCAATGAGCATTCGCTCAAATTCAACTCAGACTGCGAGTCTATTATACATGAGAAACCGTTCTTGGCATGACACAACTTTTAGCACCGGGCTGGTATTGCGAGAGGACTGTTCAAAACGCATAGAAAAATTGAAGCTCGTACCCTTGTCTGACTTGGAAAATAATATGCAAGCGGCGTGCCTTTGTGATGCTCGCTGTCTAGGAACTTATGGATTCACTGAAGATAGCCGATATTAGCGCTGGCGAATTTATTTCATGCTTTCTAGAGATGCGAATTGTATTGGCGAGGGACTCCGATGGCATGAGGCGTTTTCGTATTGAACGTTGCAGCGAGAATGAATTTTATAGGCACTTAAATTTCAAGTGCGATGCACTATAATGACGTGATGAAATTCCTGAACTAGCTAATAAAGCAAAATTTATTTTTCCGAAATGCTGTATGATAATTCAACCTCTCCTCGTGCATTGCTTGAAGCATTTTGACTAAATTTATCCTCTATTGCAATCTCGGTACATCGAAGTCGACTGAAAATGAAATCTCTGCAAGTCAAGAAAAAGGAAGCTAACCTAATTAATGGTCTTGTAGATTTTCTCAATCGTAGTGTAGTTTTCCTTCGAATTTCAGGTAAAAAAAAGTCAACTGGTGCGCCACCAGACGATTGAAAATGCGATTGTGTTCCTTGCATTCTCTGCAACACGCTCGTCTTCTATGATATTAGGCTGCAATTCGTGTACGCTGATTACTTTTACACGAGCGTGAAAAGCGACATTGCAATGAGGACGTGGGGGACGTCTGACACGACGCAAAGGAAAAATTGACATGTTTTCCCATGGTTATTGTGCGCATTAGGGCGGCGGCGGTGGGGCCCTGGACTCGTTATTATGCCTCTCACGCTCGCTGGATTTACAATGGACCGAAAATGGAGCTGACGAAAACTGTCTCTCCAGCTGCCAGCGCTAATTAAAAATTTCGTCTATTTCCGCTGAACTTTTGTACTAAGAGAGGAAAGTTTAATAGAAACACCAACAAATTACTGAGAGTTAGGAGACAACTGTTGCTGTTCTGGAAGCTGGCATCGTACGAGACCGTTTTTGGGTTGTAGCTTGGATTTACTCGTGCTCCTCAAAGCAATGTGTTCGAATATTCAAAAATGAACCTGTTCATGTTTTGATTTTCCTCATTTTATCTGCACGACTCCTTCCAAGAACATGACGTTCCTAGAAAGATTATTTACCGTTGAATGTAAAATCAACAGAAGACACCGGAGTTGTGGTATTGGTACATCACATCGAAGTATTGGAGATTCCACAAATTCAAGTGCGCAATTTAAGGGGAAAATCACGCAGAAGTCGGCATCTGCAAGCCGATAGCTGCAAATTCAGGTGACAATGACAACGTTCTGCTGTCCCCGTGAGTTGGGGAAGTTCAGAAGTACCTGAGCATGATAGGAGCTGCCACCCAATATGAAATGCGAGACTCTCTCCTAGCAAAGTTCTTCGAACTGCGTCTGGCGTGTCTCTCTCGATTACCTCGGCTCCTATATATATGCTAAGTTTAGTTTTTCGGCATCGTAGACGTGACAGTAAATATGATTGTTTTTTAACGGTTAGAGATAATCGTGAAATTAATGAAATGATTAATAATAATGTTTGCCGTTTGTGAAGTCGTACGATGAACACAAGAGTAAGGATAGCCTTCATATTTATTGACGAGAATTATTTCTGTCCGAAAAAAGGAAAAAAAGAAACGTTTCGACTATAAAAGCAATTATCAGCATCCGGAATAAATAAATAAAACTACAATGCAGAGAAATGATTTTGTCACAAACATTAAAACTAAGCCAATTGTCACGGAAATGCTGATTGAGTGTCGTTTAAAACAGGTTTTCCTGGTAAAATTTACAAAGATAGAATATACAAGATCTACTACTAGGGCTCTTGGTGTTCGTGTGGCTGAGCTGGAAGGAGTTTTCGCACAAATCTTCCTCTTTCATCTCCGGCCTGACCTGGCGTGCGTACTCACACAGAGAAGTTGCCATCTTCTTGTCCACTTGGAAAATTTTAATATGATTTCTTCCACTCTGGCACCACTGATTTATGCACTTTAGAATCCTTGTATATTCTATCAGAAAAAACTCTTTTAAACGACGCACAATCAGTATTCCTGTTGCAGGTGGCTTAGTTTTAGCGTTCTTGATATGATACTTTCTTTGTATTATGGTTTTTCTAATTTCTTCCAGACGTTGAAGATGGCCTTTACGGTTGAACAGTTCTAACCTTCCATCTCCTGAATTAATCCACATGGAAAGAAGATATACAGATGCATTTCATGTTGTACATAGGCTTACATAAACAACATAAACATATCCCAAAAACTTTCATAAAGATTTTTTGTTATTAGGAGTCTATTAAACGAGAACATATATGCCTGAATAGTGCTCTTAAATAGAGTAACATATTATATGAAAGAAGAGGTACGAACGTAAAGGGTTTACCCTACACGCACAGCGCACATTTTTATGAATACTTGATGGTAATAATACCAAATAAGAACAATGGTAACAAAAGGCAATGACAATACATATTCTATTGATTATAAATTGTCCCTACATTTTTGCGCTGAAATATCTTATACACGAAAGATACAGGTGAGAGAAAACCAAGTTATTTTTCAATTTCGATTTTTAGGACCTCATGACTTGTACTTGCACCATTTGAGGAATTGTATTAATTCAGCAACTAGAAGATATTTTTCCATCAAATGCTATACCTGGTGCTTGCAAATGATCATCCAACGACTAGGTTCTAAAAAATAAAAAGATTTGTTGTCAAATACGAGTAAATTTCATGCATTAATGGGTTAACTTGACTTAATGGTATTTCCTGTATAAAAAGTAAGTCTGAATATATTGAGCATATAATAGTCACGTGAAACAGTTTTAAAGGCATTACCGGTTTGCTTGCCCGGTATTGAATGATACAAGGGAGAAGAGGATTTATACATTAGTGAGAAAAGCTTGAGCGACCCTGAGAGATCACACCAATTGATTCAGGGTAATTGTAGATTATTCAAAGGTTAGTTATTTTTGATGTCATACGTGGCACTTATTATCACATTTCATCATTATTACGTGAATTAAAAGATTTCTCAGTTCAAAAATTTACCTTCTTTGCTGACGTTGGCACACCGCTGTCTTGAAATATAGATGGGCTTGAAGATTTTAATGCGGTAGATCCCGATGTTAAGTTCAATTCACATCAATTTAAAAACTGGAAGATATCAAATACTTCATTTCACTGAGCACAGATTGCACCTTAATTGAACTTTTTGCCTGAGAGATTGAGTCAAAACTAAATTTTCACTATGGAGAAATATAACATGTTATTTATTGGTACAAAAATCATTAAAACTATAAATAGTTGGGTTATATAAAGTTTTCAACAATTTAAACACTCTATGGAAACACATACATACAACATTTTGAACTTTGAATTGAAAATACTCGTACGTACTGAAAAATAAGGACTGTATTCATTCAGTGTGGTTGGTGCCAAAACTGTAATTTCAGTTTATTAACGAAATTCATGCTGTGAACGTAGACCTGCACCCTCGACCCTGCTGAAGCTACAGCAGCGTACATCCAACTTTTCATTTCAAATTTTCAGGTTTCTGAAATCAAACAGAAATTCAATTTTCTCTTAATGATTGTAGTATCACATTATTTCGATCTGTTGATTGACCTTTTCATCAATCTTTGATCACGTGTAGTTTGTAATTCGACATAAAATAGGGCTGGGTACCTCTCCTGCCAACACTTGCATGATTAAGAGAGAAATCAACATGAGAGAGGCACTCGGCGTTATTCTGTCACGCAATGCCAGAAGAAGCTAGAGGGAGAATTAACAGCAATGATAAATATTACTCATGAAACGTTAATGACTGCACGTTGGCGCTGATTTTGAGTTCTGCTTTTTCAGATACATCGTACCCCTCTTCTCAAGTATCTCATTTTGCGCGTAATTTTGCGATCGGAAGATGTCTCCTAGGAAATATTATACTTATGTAAGTAGTGTCCCAATTTTTTAAACAAGAATTTATTTATAGCATTAATAACGGAACGCTGATCTACGGAAAATATTTTAATGAGGACAAATAATCCAATTTTTCAAAATATTTGTCCACGCTCACCTTGCTATGATTTAGTGTTTAGCTAGCTATTGAATTTAGTATTAAAATTTGGACGTTCAATGGAGAGTTGAAAGCAGGTGTCCACAGATATACTTATGTCTAGGTGACAACCGCCATCAGCTGTGAGAAAAAAGTACGAAAGGGACGTAATTTCCGTGTGAGAATCTTTCGTAATTTACGAGACTTACTTAATGGATGCATGAATTTTACCCGATACCCGTGAGTCTAAGACGATTCTGAAAACAGGGAGACACATTTTATAAGCGAGGAATTTACTTCCTTGAATGCTCTGAATGCTTCGTCCACGAAATAAAGTGGATTTCATAACGGAACGAAGCCTGGAAGCGGATGGGGGCAGGGCTTTGCATGAGACCATACGCTCATAACGTGGTCTCTCTTAAATTCAAGAGAAAAATCAATTTAAAGAATTTGTTGAGAACGAGGTAATAGTACATTTAAAAATAACTTCATGGAAAAAATATAGGAATAAAATTTTCTGACAGGTGGAGAATTTTACACAAATAGAAGTCAATTTTTCAGCGACTATTGCCACTATAAGATTGTACGTTCAGAATGCATCACATGGAGGAGTTTGTCGAAAAAATCTTAACCTTTCATGATACGTAGAGCTCAGAATCTATGTATGTGCGTAGCAAATTTCCAATGGAATTTTAACAACTTTACGATCCATGCGAAAATGATAATAAGTTCATAAAATACATGTTTCAATGCAAACATTTGATCGGCTTTTTGACTCCGAAATTTCTTCCGTTCGTAGTTTTCGAGACGTGAAGGCAGCCCGAGATGGTAGATTGTCTTTCAAAAACCGTAAAAAAAAACAATCTACAGGAATGCGACAGCGAATAGCCCTCAGGCTCGTGGCAGGCAAATGATTTAAAACTTTGAAGAATGAACTCGAGGTAGATTAGCATCCAACGCACAAATAATAAATCCCCCCGAAAACTTTTCCACCTACACCGGATTAAAGTTATCAATTTTCACGAGCAAATTTAGTTTCAGTGAGCGCTTGAAAAAAGAGAAAACGAACTTTCGTTTCCCATTTACTCTGAGATGTCCATCGCGAGAAAGTTTTTAAAATGCGCCTCGTTGTTCAGTGTACACACACCTACAAGAAAGACAAAAACGTTCCAAAGAAACTGGAGCTTTACGGCGCACCTCCTTCGTCAGCAGCGCCCTCCGCTCGTCTACCAATGAAAGCGAGAGTGCCCCTCGCTGCGGGTGCCAGCTGCGGCACCTGGTCTTTCTTAGCGCAGTTCACCCCGCCTGGAACTCTGGAACGCCCTTGGTAGGGTTGGAATGCCCTCAAGTGAGCTGCTCGGACTCTTCCAGCGCAATGTAACGCCCCTGGATTTCTGTAACGCCCTTGGAAGGGCTGGAATGTGTCCGCTGAGGCACCTGGACTCTTCCAACGAAGTTTAACTCTCCTGGATTATTATTATTATTATTATTATTATTGGGGTTAGACGCAATGCACCGGCCTCGAGGGCTATACCGCATCGAAAGAGTAGGGACCATTTAGTACGGACTTAGGAGAACGGGGAATCTATGCACAGGGTGTGTTCCCACATAAGATCCCCTGCGCATAGAAACAGCAAGTTAAGAAGGAAGAGGAAGAAAAGACAAATAAGAAATAGCGAAGAAGGAATGAAAACGGAAGGAAGCAAAGTGGGCACGAAAGATAGAAGTCCCGAAGGCCTATCTAAAGCTGAGGTAGCCTAGCGGTGCTCCCCTGGGGGCGCTAGTCCCCATAGCATAGGATAGACAAACCTAACTAACCTACCTCTATTGCCTATGGCCTATCCTATGCCCCATGAGGGGTAACTCTCCTGGAACTCTAGAGCGCTATTGGAAGGGTTGGAATACCATGGAGTGAACCATCTGGACTCTCCCAGCGCAATTCAACCTTCCTGAAACTCTAATGTACTTGCAATGATTGGAATACCTCCAATGGTTATAATGGAGGTACCTGAACTCTTTCATTAGAGTTTAACTGCAACTCTGGGACACCATTGGAAGGGTTGGAATATCCCAGCACTTTACTAGTGAAGTTTCACCCTCGTGGAACTATGGAACGCCTTTGAAAGGTCAAGGAAATAACGTCAGAGGGACGAGGGATGCCAGCTAAATGAAGGTTTTGTCTGGTACCTAGAGCAACGAGCAATGAGCTGCAAATGCATTGAATCATCTAATCTAGAAACGTGAGTTTTCTACGAATATATGTACGTATTTTTGCTGCCCAAGTGCTGTTGTTTTGCTCACATAAGAGTAGTGGTACAATAGATGATTAAGTGATAGTATGGTAATACAAAGAGCTATTTATGCTTTGGGAAGAAATTAAAAGTGACTCGTGTCACTCTATGAATTATAAGAACGCGAATTGTGTCGGTATCCAGGATTTGCTATGAAACGTCCAGTCTTCTGAAAAACACGTAAGCCATTCTCAATCCACGACAGTTCGAGCTCTGCTAAACGCCGGTCGTCCTCGGGAACAGCAATTACTGGTCTGTAGTTTCAATTCCAGCTTCCCGACTTCAAAAAATGGCGGAGATACTCGGCGCAGCAAGAGGGATGTAAACTCGAAGCTCGGGTACAAGAGCTACTTCAATCGGGAGTTTAGTCGTCACTGAGGCAGGGTTGTATGCTTTAACTCCAGGCAAAAATGAAGAGAAGCTCAGTAACGAGGTAACTTAGAAATCCCCCTACTCTACTTGCTTTCTCATGTCCTTTCTGTCGTCAAAGGTCTTACGCACAGATCATACAATTCGCCACGTCACTCGTTCACTGCAA
Source organism: Orchestia grillus (assembly GCA_014899125.1). NCBI lineage: Eukaryota > Metazoa > Arthropoda > Malacostraca > Amphipoda > Talitridae > Orchestia > Orchestia grillus. The sequence goes on along the minus strand of VOMN01118127.1, from coordinate 3,416 downwards.
TTGGAACGGTAATTCAATATTGAGATAATTACCACTGCAGAATTATAGTGCGGGGAAATTGTTTCAAAAGCATCCCCACTTTCATTAAGAAAAAGACAACGTGTCGCATTAGCGATGTTTTGGTATTCCTAAGGAATGGCTGTTCCTGTCCTTTCAATGCTTAAATCTCCAAATAATTCACCCTGAAATAAGAAAAACACTTTTACCGGAGACTTTTCTTCTGGCCAAATTGAGGTTAATGTCATCATTATTTCAAAGGCTTAAGGAAGTACAGTTGCAAATGAGCGCGCAGCGTAAGCCATGACAGGAAAAAGGAACGAACGAGCTGCTAGAATCTTTCTCAGGTTCCCTTCTTTCTTTCAATTTTACTTTATCTCTTTTTTTTCATACTGACACTTGATCCAGTCCGACTCAAGTTGTGGACACACGAAGCAGTTTGGACGGACCAGTCGGGGCATGAGGGAAGTTGGGAAGCAAATAAATGGTTTCCTAGGCCATGATTTGCCTCAAGTAACACAGGTAGGTGCCACAGTTTGTGATAGATGCTTGTTACAAGTGACACAGGTTGGTGACACAGGCTTGACACAGGTGGTAGGTAGGTGACACAGGCTTGGCACAGGTGATACAGGCTTGGCACAGATGATACAGGCTTGGCACAGATGACAGGTAGGCGACATGGGCTTGGCACAGGTGACACAGGTAGGTGACACAGGCTTGACACAAGCATAATTGTGCTGGAGCATGGCTATTGGTGCTAGATGTTATTGCCGTAGTATTTATTGGTTACAAAACTAGTGGCGAGTCCCCTGGCGTAACTTTTCCTTACGTGATCAGGAGTGAACATGTTACCTTCATCGGAAAATTCTATTTTTTTGGAAGTTCCTTACTTCCCACGAAGCACTTGTCACACGGCTTTAGTAAGTAAATAAAAAGACACTGTCATTAAATTAGGCTTCACGCAAAAGCCGTCGGCTTAACTTACGTCTGACTCTGAGAACCGTGTGGTATAAAGGTGTACATCTCATGATCCGCTCGTACCTTTCAAAAAATAAGCGAGTGCCCTCCGTGAAATAACTTCCCAATTATAGGAAGATATTGAAAACTGTTGCCTGATAATCTTCATGTTTATGCGGACTCGATAGTTTTCGCGCCAATCTTACTCACCAGGAGAGGTGACGCCAACTTTAACATTTTTTCTCAGAGTTTATTGCTAAAATTATTGAATACCGTAAAAATTTTTTCCAGGCACGCATATTCCTAGTTTTTCCCGATGGATTAAACTGAAAGCCCGAGCGATTTACTGACTTTCCACTGAGCCGCGACGGTGAATTACTGGATGATTAATTAAGCAGGCAGGCGGCGGTGGTGTACGCGATGGCTGTATTTCAAAAATTGGTGGCGTAGTATTTACGATTGTAACATTCGTAGGAAAGCCGAGCTCTCGCGGAGGCTGAACATGGCTTAGTTCAGGGGAAGCCGATAACCAAGGCTAACCTTCGCCTTTGATTACCAGTCCAGGAGTGGCAAAACTGAGCTGGTATTATAATCAGGGCCGGGATATTAAGGAAGATTGAAAATGTTATACGATATTGGTATAGTACCTATTTTATAGGGGTGCGCCAAAATTGCAACGTTCTATTATTTAATGGAATAAATCAAAATCCTGACATAATTTGTTAATAGCTTTGCCATGAAAATCCAGAAAAAGTTAAATACTGAACACGGCGGGATGTTCAAGTTTGATTCCATGAGCGTCGCCCACGACCAACTGACCACCGAGTCCCGCACCCGGAGTTCAGGCCACTGTTCACAGTTTGTTCAGGCCACTGTTCACAGTTTGTTCAGGCCACTGTTCACAGTTTGTTCAGGCCACTGTTTACAGTTTGTTCAGGACACTGTTCGCAGTTTGTTCGGGCCACTGTTCAATGTTTGTTCGGGCCACTGTTCAATGTTTGTTCAGGCAACTGTTCGATGCTTGTTCAGGCCACTGTTCACCGTTAGTTCAGTCCATAGTTCACCGTTAGTTCAGTCCATTGGTAAAAGCAATCGTGGGAGTGCGTCTCGAATGTCGATAGTACAATAACTTTATTACATGTTTGTTTTGCGCTTTAGGGAGACGTTCCTTGGTAGTACGTTGTCAGCTTTGATTGAATGATTTTATCTCTGTTTGCAGCAGTGTCCTCAGCGTCATGCAAAAATGGACCCCGGAAATGAATAAAGCTATTTTCAGGTTTTAATGATCTTCCTAGGTGGGATTCTTCCGCCTTTCGCCCGTCCCCACATTCATCATTAGCGCTTCTCACTTAGTAAAATTCTTTAGATTTTCCTGTTGTGATGCAAGAATTGTTTGTATTTTTGCTGTTATGTATTATTCAGGACAATTAGCCAATTCAATTGACTTAGCGTATTGGAATTTTCAATTGAAAGGGTCCTGATAGTGTGGTTCTAGATGTCCAACGGCTGTTTGTCAAGTGCTAAAAAGGGAATTTTTTTTATTTCCTAACCTTTTACGATTTGAACTGCCCTTCGAAGCATCATTAAGTAGGGATAGTACGTATCTAAGATTTTCGTTAAATATTTTTTACAGTACAGTCACACTCGTGATGTAGGAGCAAATGCTGGCGAGCTTTATTGTCGTCAGAGTTTACAGCATCTTACGCGTACAATTAACCTACATTTTACTGAGAGTGAATTCGGATTGGTATATCCCTGGAGTTGAGAAATTTACGGTACAGAATTGAATCTACATTTCCTCGAAGTAGCTGTTTCGAACCGCTAGATCCGCATTGAATTTATTCGAATCGCTGACAGCGTATCGGAACGGGCCCGTATTTTCCAGTGGATGCGAGTTCAGAAAAGATTCGTGTACATTGGGCCCAGTCTATCAGAGCTTTGCTTCCTTCGTATACAAGATACTGCGCGATTGCAGACGCTAGGCTGGACGTCAATGACTCTTTCCATCACAAATTATTCTTCCTTTCACCGGTATTGAGGAAACATCACGTTTGTTGGACAGGCCCATCAGGACACGGAGAACGTGGTCTTCTTGCGAAACGTTCAGTCTCGCATGCCCTGGCGGCCGACGTGTTCTTCTGAACGCGCTGAATACTGGGACAAAACATTAGATAACTATGAAAGTCACTCTAAGAAATGTTAACGTCACTGAAGAGAAAGTCGTTATTCATTGTCTGACGAACTGTTCTTAGGCACACGTCGGGCGAGAATGAAAGAGTTGATTTAAAGAGAGACCAGCGAGTTTCAAGGAGAAAGAAAAGAAGAAATTTCAAGTCTGATGAAAGCAGGTCAAGAGAAATGCAAATTCTCATGAGAGGTAATATGCATACGAGGAGAGTTAGTCAGTTCTTTCACCACCTTTCTACTACTTCTACTACTACTTCTACTACTACTACTACTAC